>JAOSBM010000006.1:23913359-23928861 GCA_027568955.1 Erythroxylum tenue
CATCCAATCACCCCTTTGAAAATCATTCAATCTCTAAACCTCTCTATACCCTTACATGAATTCTTACTCATCCTACACTTCCAAACATAAGACATGAATATAAATTTGCATCACCCATGACACATACATAAACCTTGCAAAATCAAATCATCAAAACTCAAGTTACTCATCATTTTAACTTAAATTAACCATACCTATGACATTAGAAGCAAAACTTACTTGGTTTAGCTACCCAATCTTCAAGCTCTTCAAGAAAATCACAAATACCTAGCTTCAAACACCACCCACGATCATCACCATCTTTAGGGTTGGAAGGTTAGAAATTTTAATGGGAGAGAGAGAGAGCAAGGCGGAAGATGAGTGGGAGGTTCAACATCAATGGAGGTTGGGAAGATCAATACCCATGAAGAAGAGGAAGAGAGAAGCTACAAAGAAGAGAAAAAGAGCACCCAAAACAAAACTCCAATGGCTTTTGAAAGACAAGCATCGTGAGAGAGAGAAAAATGGTCTTCAAAAATTAAACAAATGGTGGTTTTAAGACATGGCTTGACAAGTGACACTTGTCTCTTGCCACATGTCCAAATTCCAAGCATTTAACTATGTTTCTCTTATTAAACTAATCCATTCAAACCCAATTTCTATTCCAATTATCCCCCAATGAATGACACTTGTCAATAATTCCTAAAAGTCATGTATCAAAAATTCCAATGCTATTTGACAGTAAATTCTACTACCATTTATCATTTGGTTTGCCACTTGACATTTTTTCTAGTCCAAAAATTATCCCCAAAATTTCAGAGAATTTTCCTAAAATTCTCCAAAAATTTGAAAACAACAATTTACTTTCCAAATCAATTTTCAATACTAATAACCCACAATTCTCAAAACAATCACATTTATTAACAATTATACCGGGAATGTCAATGAATGCACGTACAATTATTCTCATGTGCAAAAAGTTCATTATTCGCATGTATGTGTATGTCACAATATGCATGAGCATGTAAATGCATTTCTAAACTCTCGTTGTTCACTTATATTTACTATGCTAACCTTCCCATAGGTAATGGGATGCTACAGATTTTATATGCATAGAAAACAAAAAACACATACTTGGTTGATCGTTGTAATTCCACCAGTTAAAGAACTGTCTATTTTCAGTTTTTGCTGCAGGGATCTCCTACTCAGTTTTCTGTAAACTTCAGAGAAGAAAAAGAAAGCCAGCTTGAAACCAATATACGCAAATATAAGTTTTTTCCTCAAAATGTTGCCTTCATATATTTCTGTATATAACTACCTTTAGTAGTTATTTAAGAATGATGACGATTATACCCATCATGGGTGTATATAAGTCATCAATTTCTCCAGTAATTCATACACATATCATCACTAAACATCTGAGATGGGGCTATTGATTAAGTTTTTGCAATGAACAATGGCCACTGCATTTGGAAGCAAATTCAGGCAAGTAAATGCAGAAGGACCGCAATGATATCAAAAAAAGTGACAGTGAACAGGGAGAACTTACCTAGCGAATCACCCAATGGGCATGTGGTAATAACAACAGTAAATTATGTTAAGAGGCTTCATTACAAAGCAAAGCTCGGCTTGATATAATGCATTTGTACTAGCAACACAAAATATAATGTTGATGTTCCTAATCTATGCGGCAAATGTGTGCTAAGATTTTCACTTTCATTGAAAAGCATCATGACTAAAACTCACAAATATAAGAAAGGATAAAGCAAAAAATGAATTCAAATGAAGCAGAAAAAATAAACAATTCTTAGGAAAATTTAGTAAATTTTTATTGAAATTTTATAATGTGAGATCGAGCTACATTCAAAGAGATATTCAAATTCTCAAAATTAAATTTTATTGAAATTTGATAAGATGAGATTGAGATAAGAATCAACAACTTTATCAAGTTCATTATATAAGGTAGAACTGAGTTAAACTCAACAAAACTACAAAATTCACTTAAATATATTAAAATTTACTGTTAAGTTCAGTTAGTCACATTCTAATGAAATTTAATAAGAAAAGATAAAAGTTAGATTCAATAGGTCTATCCATTTCATTATATTTGAAACACATTCACCAATTTTTAAAAATAGAAATATTATAGTTAACAACCAAATGCACTTAAATCATTCTTACTTCTTACACCACTTTAAAGGAGAAAAATTTTAAATGAAGAAAAAAGCATTTAAGTTAGATCAAACTCAACAAAAAATATTATTGCACGCACACGGACACCTATACACACACACACATCTGCAAATGACATCAACTTTTTCATTGAAAAATCTATATTAAGTGTTGTAAGAATTGGAATAATGGTTTGATGTGAAATATCATTTTTGGTTCCTAAAGATGAAAAAGCGTCCCAAGCTAAATCTCTTCTAGTGACACCATTTTTAAGCTTCCAAAAACTTATTAGCAATGTGATTTTTGAGGATTGGTGAAAAGTAGCATTTTAACATATAATAATCAATGAAAAAAGGCAACCTATGGTTGAAAGATTCGCTTTTTCTATTAATATTATAAATATGAGAGTCATCAATTACCCCCTATTGTAAGTAATCCCTTGAATATTCACCCCATAGAGGCTAGAAATTAGCTTATATGAATCTTTATTACGTTTCCAACCCCATAATTCTTGCAATTTATATACATTTGGCATTAGATATAGACATCAATAAAACTACATTATGGTCAAAACTAAGAACTAGATCTATATACACTTTATTGATTACCAACACATCAAATGTATCTATTATGTATGAATCATATGCATGGATATACAATCTTAAAGAAATTATGAAAGAACATAGGTGTATCTTAGAAGTATTTAGGAAAACACAACCCAACACACATTCTTATACTAGGATGAAGTTTTCCCTAAAATGCAGAGGTGAGATATTGGTAAGAGCATGGATAGATTAAAGCGCGTGTTAAATGGTGGAGGAGATTTTGAAGAAGTATATGACCTAAAACATAGGACATGTTTGCACCCTTGTTCCTTTTTGGAATGAATTACAAAGAACCAATGGAGAACACAAACTGGAATATGAACGTGTTTGTGTTGTAAAGAAACATTGTAAAATATGACCTACGATATGATTATGTACCAGATCGTTTTAGCAATATATTGCATTACATGGAAATGCAAATTTTGGTGTAATTCTATGTTTTGGAAGGACTCTATGCCATATTAGAGTTGTGCTTAAAATAGATTGGGTATGGTAAATTCAATTTGTGTAGGATTGTACCATGTAGGATTTACATATAGATATCCTAGTTTGTAACTCTGGATCACTAAATTGAATAATAGTGAAATGTCGTTGCTTTTCTTGAGAGGACGTAGGCATACCAATTGTCCAAAACTTGTTAAAATTCTTCTTATGTTTTTGTTGTTTATTCATACTACTTTATTCTTGTTGAATTCTTTCTTAACAAGTGGTATCAGAGTCAGGTTGAGGTAGCAACAAATTCAGTTGTAGATTTCTAAGTAGGAAAGTTCAATAAAACTAAAAGTTTCAAATTGTAAAAAATAAGAGTGAAGGATTTGTTAATATAGTACAACATGGTGAAGGCGTTGCATGAGATTAAGTCAAAACACATGGATGCATTTAACTAGGAAGAGTTACATATACAAGCAGGTGGAACCATTCGACTATATCTAACAAATGATGTTATATATGAAATTATGGATATTATTTCCCCCATGAAGATTTGGAAGAACATAAAGAGTTGATATCTCCAAAGTATCTCACAAATAAATTGAATCTAAAGTAAATACTTTATAAGCTAAAGATGTATGAAGGAACAAGCTTAGAACAATACATCAATGCATCTAGTGACCTTCTAAGACACAAGCTGAATATTGTGGAACAATTATCATGCTTTATTCTTTACCTCCTTTTTACCAAGTAAGGAGATAGTTAGTTTATAAGATATAACCTTTAATTATTAGCCTATAACCAATAAAGACAAAATCAGTGACAACTCTCAAGGTGAAGGCATATTGTGAGGACATCATGATTGTAAGCGAAAGCAAAGGAAACATGGTTCATATAAAAGGCGTTCTAATTTAAACTTTAATGGTATAAAAATAGTATTATTTTATAAATGCAAGAAAAATGGATATATTAGAAGGGATTATACAAACAAAAAGATGTAGGGTAATGAAAGGAAGTAAAATGACTCGTTTAAATATGAAAATATAGTGTAAAGTGAGGTTTTAAATTGTACTAACAAGATGATCACATCATATGACATTAAACAAGGATTGATTTTGTTCATACATGTAAGGAAACTATGGCATTATCCAATTAGGTGATGGTAAAGCCTATGAAATTTTTAGAACATGATAGTTTAAAAGAGCATAATAATAGGTAGCGAAGTTACTAAAGTAGAGTCAAAGGAAGACAATGCTACATTGTGGCATATAAAAATGGGTCATCTTATTGAGGGAAGGATAAAGTAACTTTATAAAGAGATCTTATTGAAGGGTGTTAAACATTGTATATTACACTTATATAAGTTTTAAGTGCTTGGTAAATAGTCTAAGGTGACATTTAAGATAGATGAGTATAAGACTTAAAAGAATTCTAGATATATGCATAATGACATAATAATCCTTACTATAGAGTTTTGTTAGTTAAATCTCATTATTTTGTTACCTCATCAATGAATTCTTCAAGAAAGCTTGGGTGTACTTCATAAAGTAAAAGTCTAAGCTCTTTGTTAAGTTTAAGGTACAAAAAATCAAGGTAGAGAATTAGACAAGAAGAAATATCAAATACCTAAGATTAGATGACCTTAGCAAGTATATTCATAATTACAAAAATTTTATAAAGACCATGACAATTGGAGGCATTATATAGTTTGGAAAACACCACAACAGAATGACATTTGGAGGCATTATATAATTGGAAAACACCACACCAGAATGACATTTCAAAGATGATCAATATATCTATAACCTAAGATTAGAAAACACCACACCAGAATGACATTTGGAGGCATTATTATATATTGATGATATGTTGATTTATACAGAGAGCATACATAATGTAAATGAACTAAGACTTTGTTAAGAAAAGAATTTGAGATGAAAGATTTGGTTGCTGCCAAAAAACTTACTATAAATGGGGTTCATAAGGATATGAGCTCTAAAACTTATGTTTTCAAAATAGTAATATTAAGAAGGAGTTACATAAATTTTGAATGAGCAAAGCAACTTCAATTAGTACCTCATTAGCAAATTATTTTGAGATTTCCCTAGGTCAACATTTGAAACTAATTGCAAATGTCAAAGACATGTCTAAGGTATCATATGTTAGCACTGTAAGATGTTTAATGTATATAATAATTTATACTAGGCCAGATTTGACTCATGTTATTAGTCATGTTAGTAAGTACATAGAAAAACCTAGAAAACAATATTAGGAAGTATTCAAGTGAATATTCAAGTAATTGAGAGGTATAAATAACTATGTCATTATGTTTAGTAGTCAGTAGGGTGATCCTTCAGTTATAGAGTGTATAGATTTAGACTATCCAGGTGGTTTGAGTAATATAGAGTTTAATATAAGGGATTGTTTACTATTACAAAGGGACCTATTTGTCAAAAATTAATGATTTAATTTGTGGTTGCATTATCTATAATTGAAATAGAGCACATCGTAGTGAATGAGGCTACTAAGAAGGAATTATGGCTCATAGTGCTAGTGAATGAAGAAGGCATCAGTCAGGTAAAGTTTGCATATACTATGATAGTTAAAGAGCCGTTGGCAAAGAAATAGGTGTATCATGCAAGAAAAAAGCACATATATGTGAGATTTTACAAGGTCAAGGAATTAATTGCATATGGTCAAATCTTGTTGAAAAGGGTTCACACTTTGGAGAATGCATCTAACATGTTGATAAACTCGGTTATCATAGATAAGTTCAAGTATTATTTAGAGTTGATCATTATCTCTAGATGTTAGATATGACTATCATAGATAAACTCGGTTATCATAGATAAGTTCAAGTATCATTATCTCTAGATGTTAGATATGATCATTATCTCTAGAGATAATTGTGTATAGCTTATATACATAAGTGAACAATCTTTAAGTGTCTATAGAAAAAAAACTATTTTAGAAGTTTTTGGGCGAACCAGGTTGTGTGTCAGGGTATGCTATCCTCTTAAATACATATATAATTAGACCGAAGTGTGTATTGAACGGTAGAGGAATTTTCGAAGAAGTATAAAGCATAGAAAACAATTATATCTAATCCTATATTCATGTCTAATATGAGTTTTAGATAAGAAACAAAGAATATGGCCTAAAACACTAACGTGTTTATGCTTGTGTTCTTTACTAGAAAGAAATAATGCATTATTTTTATAATGAATTGTCTAATTTGAACATACAAGTTTTGGTATAATTCTATTTTTAGAAGGAATTTTACGTTTAAAATATGTTAAGTATGACATGGAACAATTAGTGTAGAATTATATTAGGAAGATTTTACATAAAAATATTTTTATAAACCTAGATCATTGGATTAAATAATACAAAAATATAATTTCTTTTCTTTGGAAGGTATAGATATAATAATAGTCAAACTTCATTAAAATTCTTCTTTGTGTTATTATTTTTTTCTTTCATATTAATCTATTCTTATATCATTCTTTCTAAATAGTATCTTATCTTTCAACATAGCCACACTTCCTAAGGCTCAAAGATTTGTACATCCTAGTTGTAAAGACCTTACATCTTTATCTAAAAAGAGGAGTAGAATCATTCAAAAGCTTAACATCTTTCAAGCTACTATCCTATCCGTATCTGAAGGAGGAGAATAATCATTTACAAGCTTATCATCTTTGAAACTATAAACCGTTTGAGGCTATAAAAAGCTTATGTTTCCTTTAAATTAAAAGAATAATATTGATTCAAGGAAAATGCCTGGGGGTTACACTAATTAGTTTACTAGAAGCCATAGTTTCAAAATACATAGTAAGACAAAGACATCTATCAAGCCTGAGTACAGAAGACCAAATATGAGTTACACAAAAATGTCCCTAGTCTTCCATCATTAGGCTAACAACCAAGCTCAGTGGTCATAAGTTGCTAATCTTAGATGAAAGGGACACTTGGAGAAGCTAATTCAAATGTAGTCTATAAGAAAGCTTGAGTTCAGTCCATCTCACCATAGTTATCTCTCAGATAAAGTTTAGATTTATAAATTAGAACTCTTGGATTCTAAATCTCAAACATCTGAAAATTTTGGGGTTCTTCTCTTTTCATAGGTTATAAATTATACATACTATTGCTAGCTGAAGAAATCTAGTGTCATCCTTATCCATGTTCTACAATTTTAGAATTTGCTATACTATATCCTTTCATTCCTTGAAATGGAAGTGAGCTCCACATTTGTAGCAGGACATCCTACCATATAATACTTAAGAAAAAGCAGTCAAAATGTAAGTGATTGACAATTTCAAGGTAAGAGTTACAAAGCTCATAACTTGAGTTCACAAAGGCCATCTTAGAAACTTTAATTCTGCCATATGTTGAGAGTCTTTCTTTCACAAATGGCCACAGTACAAAGGAAAATTTTTGGAAGTATAAGCTTATTCCATACTAAGTTTAGCAAAGGAACCTTAGGAGCGATAAGTCTCATAGTCTCCCAACAAGACTTTTTGTTAATACCCTCGAAAATGTCTCATCCAAATGACTATCTTTTATAGAATGATTAGAGGCATAGGTAGAAAATAGTTATGAAGTACATTTGCAAATCTGCTTGACCCATTAGAGTTGATCAAGAATCTTACTTTACAAATATACCCCGATAGTCCTAATAAAAGAGCTTCCTAGATGATATTAGGACTCCAATGTATTTAAATGTAAGAGGAATAGAAGTTATCCCAGTTATTCTTTCTATTTCCTTTATTATGCATTCACTATGCTCAGAGACAATAAATGTTGGACCCTAAACTTTTCTTGGAAGTTATAACTATCATATGTGAAATGCTGGAAGTTAAAAGTTGGAAAATGTAGTTGGAATATATGTATTAAGCATGCTTCAGTGTTTTATCCATAACTTTTTCTCTAGTTATCGAAATAAGATGATTCTTAATTTGGATTAAACTAGAGAAATAGGCCTACAAATTATTTGCTGAGATCTAGTTCTAATTCAGTCCCTAAGAATTTCAATTTTTGGATGGAAGTTGAACACAGAACATTGTTTCAGTATAAGAATAGTTCAGAAATGTTTGGGATATAACTTTCAGATTTCCAAACCAAATTGAATGATCTTTGTGTCATTAGAAAATTAAGACAATGAGAAACATTTTTCTAGAAGGAAGTGTTAGCAAATTCCTTCAATTGTTCCATTATTATTAGTTAAGAAGTTAGAAGTATAAGATGTTAGTTTTAAAGACCAAAGGAGGGCAAAATGGGAAGGACCAAGTAAATGATGGGTAAAATGGGGGAAAGACTAAATAAATGGGCTTGAAATAAGAAGAAGAAGAGAGTTGTCATGAGAAACAAGAGAGAAGAGAGAAAAAACGTAAAGAGAGAAGAGAAGAAGGAGAAAATCGTGGAAGAAGAGAGAAAAGGAAGAAAGAAGAAGAAAAGAAGAGGAAATCAAGCTTGTTAAGGTAAGTTCATCTTTTTCTTCTTGCTTTATTAGAGAAATGAGTTGTATTGAGGATGAAGGGATTAGAGAGAGAATGGGTGTTGTGTTGGAAGAAGATGATTTGAGAGACCCATTGGATTTTAGGGTTTCTAAGCTAGGTTTTGGGTTTTCTAACCTAGATGGACTATGGGTAGGTTAAGTTTGAGATTGATTTTTGTTGATTTCATTGGTTGTAATTTTTGAAGTTTTAGGGTTTTATTGAATTGGAATTGAAAAGGAGAAATTGGCTGTTTTAGGAAATCAAGAAAACCCTATTTAAGAGCAAGAGGAAGGGCACCATTGAATTTGGATTTTCAAGAGTTATAAGGTGGGTAATTTATTTATAGTGATTGTGTAATGAGTAAATTGCATTGTTTGTGAATTGTGTGCTAAATGGCTTGCTTTGAAATGTTGTGTTATGGAAATTGCTGTATAACATAGGACATTTGATAAGATTTGAATTGTGAGAATGATTACGCTATGACTTGTATTATGCTTGGATGCTAAATTACATCAAATATGTTTAATGTGATGATGTATTGATTGTGAGTTGCGAATGTTGAACTTACATCGTTGGATTAAGATAAGATGAATATGCTTATATGAATGTTCATATATATGCTTGATTGTGTGGCTCATCGCCAATGGCTATAAATATATTAGCCACTGAGCTGTGTAGCCCGACCCACCATTTTCCCTCCTCAGGTGAAAAACAAGAAGATAAGCGATCCTTGCAAGGCAATTGGACAACTTCGAGATAGTTAGCTTTTGTACTAAGCTAGATCGAGCACTTTGTATAGCTTATTAAGCATGCCAAACATTGAGCATCCATTTGTATTGGTTTTAAGTTTTTGATGTGTATATTGATATGTAAATAAAGTTTGTTCGATCATTTACTTTGCTTAGTAATGAGAATGTGAATCTAAGGATTTCCTTTTGTATATGAATATGTCTTTTTTTTTTTTACAAGTTGAGTATGATGGTTGTGGAAGTGGATTTTGTGTATGCAAATGCTTCTTTGTTGAGATTGCGAATTATTGCTTGTTTTTAGAATAGCAAGTTAGAGATTAGAAAGGTTAGATGGGATGAATTGTTTGAAGTGAGATTTAAGAGTGTAACAAAAGGTATTTAGTAGTTGAATTGATACGAAGAGATATTACATTTTGCAATCTTTTATAGGTATGGAAATTGTGTTAACAACTTTAGGGGAAAAACTGGATTAATATAGGCTACATTGGACAAAGTGATCTTCATGAAAGTTGTAGTTTATCCTCTTAGCTTTCTAACACTATAAAGTTTGTAAATTTTGGGTATCAGAGTTGAGAGATATGAGCATTATAAGAGATGATGCTGCATAGGAAGTATGAACATGACAACTATGGAGCATGATGAGAGTTTGTGTATGTTATGAGTCATTTGAGTTGAGTTTTGGGAGATTTATGAAATCATTTTGGTAATTGAATGTTTAGGGAGTGATATTACATTAGAATAAGTGAATTTGGGAAGATTATGAGTGATTATGATGTTAGAATGGATGTAGGAACCATTGGAGAGGCTTTGGAAGGAGTTTTAGGTCACCCATGTCCATTTAACAGACATTAGGTCCATTTAACGGACCTTCTCAGGTGAAAAAGGACCCTCAGCCCAGTGCATGTCTGTTAAATGAACATGGATGTCCGTTTAACGGACCTTCTCGGGTAAAAAATGGCTTTTAAGCCAGTCTACGTCCGTTAAACGGACATTCACGGGATAGCTACAGTAAATCACAATGTTGACACTTTAGAGGCAGAATTTCGATTTATGGACCTTATGAAAGTTGTAGATCTCGATGTTCTCTTTCAAATGGTCTAAAAATGAAATCAATTAGACATTTATAGCAAAAGTTATGGCAATCACTCCAAGACATGTACAATTTGGGTAAGGACATAAACATATTGGATTCTTTTGGCCATAACTTCCTCATCTGACCTCCAAATGAAGTGATTCTTAAAGCAATGGATTCCTAAGACATGTATCTATCTCTACATGAAAATTTGTATCTTTTGGAGTTATTTTGAAAAAGTTTGTATTAGAAAAAATGAGGGATCGGTTGGAAGAGGATAACTAGGTTATGAATATACTTTGGGTTTTTAAACATATCTTGATTTATTAAGCTCCGATTAAGATGGTTCTTGCTTCAAAACAAACTAGAGGCTTAGACTATAATTTCTTTGAAGAAGTCAAATTGAGATTCAGGTTTGAAGTTTCCGAAAATCTGTTCTGAATTAGGAGAAATGAGTTGATTATGGTGATTGATTTGTATGGGCACTCCATTTAACAAATTGTGAGGAAATTTTTGGGATGAGAATGACGATGAAACGATGAGGGCTAAAGAGATTCCATGAAAATAACCCTATAGGAAATATGCTCACGTCTTATGTTTATGACATTCAGAGCGATTGTTGGGCTTCGGAAACGGAGCTTAACAATAAAAGAGCTCTTCTCCTTATTGATGCATAAGCCAAAAATTTTATTGAATTCCTCCAAGGAACTCACCAAGCACTAAATTGATGGTTTTATTTCACTAATGAAAAAATGGATATCTTCAGAAAAGGTGAGGTGAGAGATTTCTAGTATAGATTATTTCCTATGGTATTTAAAATCACTATCCTTACTCATGTTCCTTCTGATAATTTTGGAAAGTACCTCCATTGATATAGTAAAAGGTTAGGGGATTATTAGCCCCCGAAATTTTTTTTATTTATTATTAAGCATGATTAGGGTAATTTGAAATCTTGAATTGAATTAAGTGACATTAATTAGTATGGTTGCATTAATTAAGTTAGGTAGTGTGAGTTAATGAAATAAAAAGAAGAAAAGAGGAAATGATGGGCTTAAAGACAATTGGGCTTAAGTGGACTTAAGTATAAGAAGAAGAGGAAGAAGATTTTAGTCTTATAGGTATTTGGGCTTAAGGGCTTTGGGCTTAAGTGGTTTAAGAAGAGTATAAAAGAAAATTAAAAGAAGAAAAATAGAAGTGAGTCTTGCATTTGAGAGGGTGAGTCACGAAATTGAGAGAGGAGAATAGAGAAGTTGCGTGGAAGTGGAGAAGAAGAGAAGAAAAAGAAGAAAGGGCTAGGTCATGGATTTTCTAAGTGATCAAGGAAGTCTTTAAAGAAAGTTCAAGAAGAAAAAGAGTGGAGGAAGTTCTAAGCTTCATTTTGAGCTAAGAAACCCATAGTTTGGGTGAAGATTTAAGGTAAGCCATATGGTTTAATGCTTAGTTTTGCATGGGTTTTGGTTGAGGAAACTTAGAAAATGAATGGGTATAGTGATTTCCTCCCAGATCTCCTCCCACTTTTAAATAAGAATTCCCCTTTATGAGTGAAACTTAGTGTTACATCTATAGTATTTTTAGCCTAAGACAAATCTTCAACTCGGGTAATGTGGTCATGAGAAATCTCCATGTCCTATTTCTCTAAAATTTTCTTCTTCTTCTTCTCTTCTATATCATCATCATCTATAGCCTCGTTGCTAGAAATCAAAGGAATTTACTAGCAAGATAGACTCATGTACATTCTTCTCCATACGAGGCTCCATTATCTAAATTTCTATCCCCTTTGTCTATTTTTTTTGTCCATGATAGCATTCACCTGCTCTATTTCCCTATCAGTATTAGGATTATCATTCGTTGTTAGTTCCTTAAAGTATCCTTGGGTGAGTATGTTTCCATATAGAATGCCTCTGGTTTGGGAGGCTTTCATTGAAATTTCAAATTCCATTAGAGCACCATCTTCTTCTAATATTTTTAGTTTAAGGGTATAAGGGAGTTCCTTATTTATTTTCACTTCAATAAATATTCTAGCATTTAGGAAAGTAGTGTTTTCATCCATTCTAAGTGGCTTTATATTAGAGTTAGCTAGGTAGCTTAATCCTAGGTACACCATTATTCTAATAGAATATTGTATACATGGACCCAAATAGGAATCACTTTCAGTTTAGTCTTGTCTAGGACCATAGTTTCTATTGTTAAAGAATTAGTGGCTTTCCATTGCCATGTTAAGGATCTTTCTCAAAAGTTTTTAAGGCATTAATTTCACTAGTGAAGCTAAACAAGAAGAAATCCTCTTTACTAGTGAGGATTCTATTAAGTCCTAAGCTATTCCATCTAACTTTTGCCTAATTTTTCATCGGGGGAAAGGAAGTTCTTCTGTCAGAAAAATAGCCAACAAGTGTGCTGATCCATTTAATGGCTCTAGATTAAACAATTTTTAAGGGATTTGAAATCATACAAGGATCACCACTTATTGTCGGGGCAATGTATTTCAATTTAGTGTCCCACCACCTGAAATAAGATCATTCTCTTGGCAGCAGGAGCAATTTCTTGATTAAGCAAATTCTTTGAAAGTTCAGTTTGAAGAATCTTAGGTGTCTTAAGTTTGAGGTTTTTGTTAGATAATTAAATGACATCTTGAATAAGTGACAAGTTGTTGAGGCTGGAAGTGCAAACTTGGTAGAAGAATGTAAGGTGGAGTTTATGTGGTTAAGGACGGTGAATAAAAGTTATTAGTGATTGAAGAGAAAGTGTTGGCAAGAGGTAAGGCCATGTTCAAAACTAGGCGGGATATTTCTTGCTTAGTTTTGTTTCTTTAATTAATAACTGAAATTTAAAAGAAATTATATCCAGAAAGTTCCATTGTCAAAAGTGGGTCATCTTTCATATTTCTTTTATTTAATTACACACTTAAAAGTGTTGAATAGAGGAATTACAATCAATTTATAGAAAGTTAAAATAAAGGGAATATAAAAATGATTGAAAAAATAAATATAAAATGTATGTGTTGTAATATTTACACACTTGTTTATTCTCAATATTCTAAAAGATCGTAGGCAATTAGTTTGTTAGCTTATTTATATTTGCATTATACATTAACAATAAAGTCGATTAATGTCCAAAAATTTATCTTACAAGTGTTCAAATAACATCAAGTCATGTTATGTTATATAAAAGTTTGAAAGTTACAAAGAAAGGTATTATAAAGATAAAGATATAGATGGAGATAATATCTAAATGGATGAATATTGTTGATTGCAAACCCAATTCTAATTCAAGTAAGGTCATCGTGTAGAATCCGATGAATGTGTAATAAATTATAATTAAGTTATACTCAATATTTAGATTTTCAAATGTTCAAATTTATATATAAAATGATGTATACAGATTTCTATATTATAGGTTTGAATCCAAAGCAATGGAACACGAAGACAAGTATAAAAGGATGTTATCAAATGGTGCTGTATATGTAAACACATGCTGAAAATAACACCACTATATATAAATGCATACTGAATCGATATACATGGTATCCATGAAATTAAAAGTCTTGATCATATTTGATTGAAATTTATGGTAAAAATGAAAAGTATAAGATATCACTTTGGCAGTGTTTTAGTGAGTTATAATTCAATTTGGTAACACTTTAAGCAACTTTAAACTCTTTTAAGGATATGAAGCAATAAAGACAATTTTACTAGGCTGCCTTTACCCTTAACACTAGCTCCGCCATTTTGGATTGTTGTGAGTTTCAGTTTAAGACTGTATTGTACTGCCAAAAAGAAAAAACTAATGACCAAAATATTATAAAATGTAGGAAAAATTGGAGCTGTAGTAAGCTTTGATTGATGGAGATCTAAATTACATTCCTTGAGTGATATAAGGCTCATTAGTGTTTCTTTGTGGCCTAAAGACTTCAAATCTGTTAGACAAACCATCACACAAACACTCAAGTGAAGTTGGTAACTATCTTGGCAAAGCTAGATACTTTTCACTAACTCTCATTGTGAGCTTCTATATAGGCATATCTTTAATGAGGAGAATGAATGGTAGTGTTAGTATTAACCTAACAAAGCTCTTGGATCAGTTAGGATTAATAGTTTTTTCTCCCATAAAGCTTAGAGCCTCATCAAAGAGGATATAAGTGATGCTATTAAGGAATTCTTTTCTACCTCCAAAGAGTTGAGAGATTGGAAAAAAATCTTTCTTTTCTTGACCCCTAAAAACTCTTATCCTACTTCCCTTAAAGAATACAAGCCAATTTCATGCTGTAATACATTACAGAAGATCATTTCAAAGATATTTGTTGATGTTGTAGCATCCCGTTACCTATGTTAAGGCTAAAATAGTAAATATGAGAGATTACTGAGAAATTAGAAAAACACATTTCATGCTCATGCATTACATGATATGCACATACACGTGAATATTGAATCTTTGCACATAAAAATAAGTGCACATGTATTCATTGACAATTTCTGGATATAATTGTTTATAAATGTGAGTATATTGAGAATTTTGGTTTATATATGTTGAAAATTGATTTGAATAGTGTATATTTCGATTTAGAATTTTTGGTGAATTTTAGAAAAATTCTTCAATTTTTGGGTAATTTTTGGACTAGGAAAAATGTCAAGTGGCAAGACAA
The DNA here is from genome assembly GCA_027568955.1 of Erythroxylum tenue. Taxonomy (NCBI): domain Eukaryota; kingdom Viridiplantae; phylum Streptophyta; class Magnoliopsida; order Malpighiales; family Erythroxylaceae; genus Erythroxylum; species Erythroxylum tenue. Next base: position 23,928,500 of record JAOSBM010000006.1, read on the forward strand.
TTGATAAATGGTAGTAGAAATTAATGTCTAATGGCAATGGAAAGTTGGATAAATGACTTTAGGATTTATTGACAAGTGCCATTGAAAATTGGGAGACAATTGGAGTAGAAATTGAAATTGATTGGACTAGTTAAATAAAAGAACCTAGTCTAATGCTTTAGAAATGGGGCATTTTCACTTGCCCAATCATGTCTTAAATTATTATTATTTTTAATTGAAAGACCCCCTTTTTTGATGGCCTTAACGATGCTTCTCTCTAAAAAGGGGTATTGGTGTTTTGCTTTGGTTCTTCCCTTCATTTTTGTAGCTTCTCTTCTCTTCTTCATGAGTTTTAATTCTTCAAATCTCCATTCACGTTGAAC
>JAOSBM010000006.1:23936557-23949874 GCA_027568955.1 Erythroxylum tenue
TAAGGCTTTAAGTTTTGCAAAGCATGATTGTAAGTAGACGAAATGAGTTCAAGCATATGACTATTCTTGTATGGGCGCACTACTGATCAATTGTAAGAAAATGTAGCAATGTTATAAGATCATGTCTACTAAGAGTTTCAAAAAAATATATATATGTATTGGCAAATTAGGGTTTAAGGGAATAACCCTTCAAGGCAAGATGATCAGGATCATGATTCAGGTTTACTGTTCATGAGAGTTGGGTTCCGAAAGCGGGATCCAACAATCTTCCTTCCGCTGTGTTATGATTTCTAAAAAAATTTTGAAATCTACCCTTTAACCAAATCTTGCATGTTTTATTTTTCGATCCAACATCTCTTCCTCAATCTCTCGATGAATTCTCTCCAAAGTTTCTCCAAAAGTGGCTGATGCAAAAACTCTTTCGGCCACTTGTGTTATTCTTTAAATATCCTTTGAGTTCTGAGCAGCCCTAGGTTTTTTTGGGGTTCAAAAGTTCCAAAAAATCCCTCAAAACTTGATGTTTTTAAGCATCTACATGTCTGCCCGATGCAGGCCATGATCATGGGCCACATCCGAGCCTTTTGTCACGATCATGGCATGCAAGCTATGATCATGAGCCATTCCTAGGCTTCTACCATGATCGTGGCATATGGGTAATGATCATGGGCTAACTCTAGTGCTTCTATCATGATCATGGCTTATTGTGCCAAGATTGTGGCCCGTTGTTTTGGCCTGAATGCCTCTGAAACTTCTTAGTTCTTTAATGTTGACCCTGAAACACTAACAAAAACATCAAGGTACCTTAAAAACATAATATTTAATCTCAAAGACTTGGACTAACCCATAAAAACACTTAAACACAAATAATTAACAAACTAACACAATTCTAACCTAAACACATACTAAATGATTGAATTAACAATTAAAAACATATTAAACTAAGCCCTAAAACATGATGCAATTTACAATTATCAACATCCCCATACTTAAACGTTTGCTTGTCCTAAAGCAAACAAAAAAACAAACACACAAAATCACAAAGCACACAATGCAATAATGAGATAATGGCTTCAACTTCATGAATTAAATTTAAGTTTAAACACAATCGTTCAAGTTATTTCAAATCATTAACAAACAAAATTTTCATCTAGGGGCTCTGGACTAAACATACATATTAATCAAAACTCAAATGTCAAGTTACTCACCCTTTTGTACACACGCATTAATAATTCTTTGGTCATTCAAACTCTGTACCTACTCTTAAGTATGTTTTCATGAAAATTCAAGATATTTAAAAGTTCGGTAGGTTTTATTAGAAAACATTTTTTTAATATTTTGTAAACATGGACCTAGTCTTTTACTCGGAGGCAAACATTAGTGATGAATGTCGATCCAGTTACTTGACTAAATCATATTTTTATTAAGTTGCTTGGTTGAAACATCATTATAGCCTTTTGACGCAGAGCCACGCATTGATGATGCATGTCCATCCGGTTACTCAGTGACATCACATTTTTAACTGGCTGCTAGCTTTATTCATAACCCGAAGGCCAGCAAAATAGTATTTATTTAAAATTAACCAACACAATTTTTTTGTTGCCTACCTTGTTGCTTAAGCTACTCATTTTCATAAAAATACTAGCAGAGCTACTTAAGTCAAAAGACCTAAAATTATGAATGAATGTGACAATTTAAAGGGTGACAACTCATACTAAATCCTAATTAACTTGCATATCTTGCCAAAGAACCCAATTCACTAATTTTGTGAGGTAATGAATCTTCACAACCTAATAGACTATGTTCAAAATTAAATCAATTTCAATCCATCTAAGCCATTGACACATTGACACAATTCACAAAATGCAACCTAACAGACTATCATTCAATATGCAAAATTCACATTCAAACCAAAACACATAACCCTCCCCATACATGATCAACACATTGTCCTCAATGTGAGAAGGAGACAAACAAACATGCATGGCAAGAAAAGTAAAAACAAAAAATAAAGACTAAATTTGAAAGGAAAAGGGATAGAACAAAGCCTTATGGTGATGGAGGCGGGGATAGCGTTAGAGGTGGAACTGGCAGTTGGACGCCTTGAGCCTGTTGTGTTGCTTGGATTTGCTTAAAGAAAGTGAGAGAAGTAGTGATCCCAGGTCAATTCAAATTACTAAATTTTTATTGAAAGTTGAAAACAACGCTAACTAAACCTAACAATTTCAATTGAACTACTAAATATGCTAATTTATGGTCATTAGCTTGACCTTACATCCATGGAGGTGTAACATACCACTCTCATAGAGCATATGCTCGACATACCAGAGGATATTCAAAAACATACCCTACGGGAATGGCACGTTAGGATAATCGCATTAACACATTTTAATCATAAGCAAATCAATATTCGTTTTGGCCCACTTCATTAACGAACATATCCAGTCATAAAAGTCATTATATTTCAAAATATACATGTACATTATACAACAATTGAAAATGTTGTTCTTGATGCAAAACTGTTGGGCCCCGTTCCCCAAGCCCAAGATGTTGGACCTCGTTCCCCGAGCCCAACTATCAGGAGTCAAAAAAACATAAGCGGGTCTCCTTATAGTGTCATTCCTATGAACCCTCACTTCCTTTTTATCAATCCTTGAAAATCAATATCAAAGGCTATCACTTGTTGTGGAAGTGTAGAAAATGTGTTAGGAATCCAATGCGTCAAGAGTCGCCTCAATCGGAGGTCGGACGAAATAGTCATGGTCAAAGAATCCAACATGTTCATGTCTCGACTCATATTGTACGTGTCTCGATGCAATTGCCATAATTTTTGTTACAGAGGTCGAATTGAATTCCTGTTTGGACGGTTTGAAAGAGGACGTCGAGATCTAAAACTTTCAAGAGAACTCGAAGTGAGATGTGGCCTCTAAAAGGATAAAAAATGGAACAGAAGATATTAAGATAATATAGAAGGTCAACTAAGACGAAGCCAAACTAAGACGAAGCAAAACTAAGACGAAGAGAACAAAGACGAAGCGAAACTATGACGGAGCAAAACTAAGACGAAGGGAACTAAGTCGAAACAGAAATCAAACTAAGACGAAGTAACCTAAGGAGAAAACAAAAGTCAAACTAAGACAAAGTAAACTAAGACGAAACAGAAGTCAATCTAAGATGAAGTAAACTAAGACGAAATGGAAGTCAAACTAAGACGAAGCAACCTAAGACAAAACAGAAGTCAAACTAAGACGAAGCAACCTAAGACAAAACAGAAGTCAAACTAAGACGAAGTAAACTAAGATGAAACAGAAGTCAAACTAAGATGAAGTAAACTAAGACGAAACAGAAGTCAAACTAAGACGAAGTAACCTAAGACAAAATAGAAGTCAAACTAAGAAGAAGTAAACTAAGACAAAACAGAAGTCAATCTAAGACGAAGTAAACTAAGACGAAATAGAACTCAAACTAAAACAAAGCAACCTAAGACGAAACAGAAGTCAAACTAAAACAAAGCAACCTAAGACGAAACAGAAGTCAAACTAAGACAAAGCAACCTAAGACAAAACAGAAGTTAAACTAAGATGAAGTAAACTAAGACGAAACAGAAGTCAAACTAAGGCGAAGTAAACTAAGACGAAATAGAAGTCAAACTAAGAAGAAGTAACCTAAGACGAAACAGAAGTCAAACTAAGACGAAGTAAACTAAGGCGAAACAGAAGTCAAACTAAGACAAAGTAAACTAAGACGAAACAGAAGTCAAACTAAGACGATCTGCACAAACATCAAACTCGGCCTAAAAAACAACATAATCCTACATAACAAACTTCTCGAGTTCTCATTCTCATTCCAAAACAAAGTCAATGTTTGGACAAGCTTTGCTACATGTCGACTTACACATCAACTTAATACAAAACAAAAAAGATGCTCGTCTTTGATATGATAAAAAACTAGGCCAAAAGGGGTTGAACTGACTAAATTTCAAATGTTTTAATATCTTGAAGTTTTGAAGCTCTGCAAGGATTACTGATCTTCTCGATTCGCACCTGAGAAGGGAAGGAATGGGGTGAGCTACACAGCTCAGTGACTAATATTGAGAGTCATTGATAATTGACCACAAATTCATGCATATGCATGTATACATAGATATATATATATATATATATATATATATATACATTTACACGCATACTTCCTATTTCAAGCATTCTCTAGTTTGGTTTTATACTCATAGCACATAACGCTCAAATGCACCATCCAAGACAAGTTTAAAAAAATGCAATACACAGAAATTAGCTCGAGGGTCCCACGGAGACAAAATGGAGAAACCGAAGTTTACCCCATGAATAGAATGAGTCCGAAATCAAAGCTCATATGCCACAAGCAGGTAGCCTGGGGAAGGCTCTTGTCAACGTGCACGTGATGAACAGAATGGCTCCACTCTTGCCCAAACAGAAGGAACATATTTGTTTTCTCGTATGCTCATACTTTCATGCTTTCCCTTCATTTTCATTTAATGCAAATGTCATAACCTCTTTTGAGGTAAAACATAGCCATATTTCACCATGCATTTTTTAACATTTACAAACAAGTCAATCTCAACAAATCAATTTTAGTATGCACACATAGGAAAAAATTTGCCCAATTATACTATAGCCCTAATTATGTTACCCACCTAGTTAGCTTGCGAAAACCAAGTCAAGCTTGATTTTCCCTTTGATCTTGGGTAGGATTCCCTTGGTCCCCTACAATAGTCAAGGTTCCAATTAAAACAACATTCAAATCAACCTCACAATTTTAACAAATACAAATTGGATGCCAATCTAACCTACCTATAACCCATCTAGGTTAGAAAACATAAGACCTAGCGTAGAACCTTAAAATCCATTGGGTTCTCCTAATCCATCTTCTTCCAACACAAACCCTTTTTGTTCTCTACCTTAATCCCTTTTCCTTTCTAACTCCTTCTTCACAACATCACCCATTCCTTTAATAGAGCAAAAGAAAAGATGGTTAACCTACCTTAACAAGTTGATTTCTCTTCTCTCCTTCTGTCACCGTAACCTTTCTCTTCTCTCTCTAAATTTTGTTTTCTCACTCTTCTCCCCCTTGAATTCACGTTTTTCTCCTCTTAACAAGCAAAACAACACATCCTTTTTCTATTTTTAGCCTTAATGAGCCCAAAAATTCCATCTTACCCTTCCTTATAAGCTTATGCTCTTTTATGCTCAAGTGATCTCCTAAAAATGTCCTTGAACATCCTTATTACATCAACACTTTACTTCCATTTATCCATTCAACAAATCCTACTAACCTTGACACCATTATAGTTCCAAAATTAAATCTATCTAAATTTTAAAATTATTTTGAAATCATGCTTACCTAAAGAAAAATTTTCTGGGGTCCAACAATTCTCCCCCCTTACAGAATTTCGTCCTCAAAATTCTTACCTTATACATTGAAAAGGTGTGGATACTTCTCCTTTATGGCCTCCAAGGGTTCCCACGTAGCCTCTTCCGTAAAATGGTTTCTCCACAGAACTTTAACTAGCATTACAGTCTTTTCCTTTGAATCTAGGATCTTCACGGGTTACTCCTCATAAGTCAAATCCTCCCTTAATTGAACCTCTGAAGGTTGAACTATATGTGGAGGATCCGACCGGTACTTCCTCAGCATTGATACATGAAAGATATTGTGAATCTTATATAACTCCGGTGGCAAAGCTAACTTATAGGCCAAGGGCCCAATCTTCTCAATGATCTCATAAGGGCCTATATATCTCGGACTAAGTTTGCCTTTCTTACCAAATCTCAAGACTCCTTTCCATGGAGAAGCTCTAAGAAACACCTTGTCTCCAACTTCAAATTCCATCTCCTTTCTATATGCGTCCGTATAACTCTTCATTCTGTCTTTAACTTCTTTAATTCGTTGCTTCACCAATTTAATCTTATCCACCGTGACTTGCACCAACTCAGGCCCTACAAGTTTCCTTTCACCTTCCTCATCCCAAAAAATAGGAGTCTTGCACCTCCTACCATATAACACAAGCTCTTAACATTGCCTCCAATTTCCATATTGTCCTTTATGATTGACCATCAGTTTATGGATGCAAAGCTGTACTAAAGTGCAACTTAGTTCCTAAAGCCCCCTATAAGCTTTCCCAAAATCTGGAGGTGAACCTCGGATCTCTATCAGAAACTATAGAACTTGGAATCCTATGTAGTCTAATTATTTCATCCACATATTTCTGGCCAAAGCATTCAAAGAATATGTCTGCTCAATTGGCAAGAAATGTGCTGACTTGGTTAGCCTATCCACAATCACCCATATTGCATCATGTTTCCTGTTAGTTCTTGGCAATCCCATCAAGAAATCCATCATAATCTTTTCCCACTTCCATTCCGGAGTAGACAAAAGCTTGAGCTAGCCTGAAGGTGCCTAGTGCTCAGCCTTGACTTGCTGACACACTAAGCATCTACTAACATACTTTGCAACATCCTTCTTCATTCCTTTCCACCAAAAGTGCTATTTTAAATCTCTATACATTCTCGTACTCCCCAGGTGCATTGCATAGGGAGCATTGTGCGCTTCATCTAAGATTTCATCTTTCAACTCCACTATGTCTGGGACACACAATCTGTTACCTACCACCATTAGTCCATCCTCTCTTATCTCTATTTTCGAAGGTTTACCCTTTTTAATATCCTCTCTGAGTTTGTTCAAATGCTCATCCTGTGCCTGCATTTCTTTAATCTTCTCATTTAACACTGGCCTTACCCTAAAGTTAGCCAATATGCACCCAAATTTAGCTTATCGTAATGTCACCTAAAGTTTGGCTAATTCCTTTAACAAAGGAACATATATTGTCTTCACATGTGCCATAGTCGATTTTCTACTCAGTGCATCCGCTACTACATTAGCTTTTCCTGGGTGGTAATCTGTCATCAAATCATAATCTTTCAGTAGTTCCAACCATCTTCTCTGTCGCAGATTCAACTCTTTCTGGCTCATCAAATACTTAAGACTTTTTTTGATCTGTAAACACCTTGGGGGTGATTCCATACAAGTAGTGTCTCTATATTTTTAATGCAAAGATTATAGCAGCTAAATCCAAATCATACGTAGGATAATTCATCTCATAAGCCTTTAATTGAAACATCCCTCTACCATAGGTTACATACCCAAACATTTAGAAACATTCAAGTACATATCCTATGATAATGGCATGTTAGAGCAAAAACAAATCTAACTTACACATGGCATCAACTAACATCATTTGAAAGTCAGCAAATTTTTAAATCGTTCATTGTATTTATCCACAAAATTTACACTTAGTCCTTAAGACAAATATTTACAGCCTCGTACAGGTTCTAACAAAAACAACAAAATACAAACATAACACTCCTGGAGCCAGCTGACAGACCTCTGAGTCATAACAAAATCCAAAGGGTCCTTTAGTTTTGTCTACAGAAACTAGGTCTCCTATCTCGTATCTGAAAAGCCACGTTGTAATTTTTTATGAGTTTTGCGAACTCAATGAGTGAACCATCATTGATGATTTTGTTATGGCTCATATTATAAACACATTCCAGATGTTCACGCAACATGGTATATCATAAGATCATACAGTCCACATCACTAAGCATAACAAATATATCACATCAATTTATGACTCATTCAGCATTGCAAATCATTCAATAAATTTCAGTCTTATAATGTTATATACATGAGACTCCCTTTTTTTGTTATTGTTATGACCGAGTGCCAATCACAACTTATACAAATACCGACCCATAGGGCTCAGTCAAACAGAATCACAGAGCATAGCTCTACGTGCAAAATCAGAAATCACGGAGCAAAGCTCTACGTGGAAGTGCTTCATACTGGCAACTCAAGTCACAATGCCTTTATCTGAGCATTCATTTTATGAAATGCAACAATTTCTGAATATCTCATATATCACAATCATATACAAATGCTCGTACAACATTTCACAGTCATTGGACCTAAGTCTGCCATTCAACTTTCGTTGAGAATCAAGTGTCAAAATTCATATCAAATCAATCCTAGGAAATTGTTTAGGTTGACTCACTGAACGCTCTAATATGCTATTGCCTGGATGGTCTGGCAATGTCTGTCTAACATCCACTTGGCTTCTCTAGATCATACAAAACAAATTTACAAATATCATATTTTTTCACAATTGAAAACATATTCCTTTATGCACATGCACTTAAATAACTAAAATATGCACAATGCATTGTTCAATGACAATTCCAGGTATCTTGTTGAAATTTTCATCTTCAAATAAATCAGATATCAAAGCCCTCATTAATATCATTCGGTACTTATAATTTGGAACAAAAAAAACAATGCAAAATCAATTTCATAACCTAATTGACCACCTCAGATTTTCTACCCACATGATTTTGGGTCAACTTTGCATAAGTAATCTGGTAGGGTAACTGACAAAATTAGGCAAAACTCCCTTCTGGAAAGTTGTTCTCCAATGTCTTAAATTTCTAATGACTCCAAGATCATCCAATTTGATACAGTATATTATGATTTATTCACAAAATACCACAGATTGTACACATTTGAACTTTTAGTTAGAACATGATCATACCCTCTAATTCCACAACTCATATCTTTCAGCTAGATATCCAAAAATTATGTCAAACTTTATACCAATTTAAAGCTAAGAGAATAAGCTACAACTTTGGTGAAGAAAACTCAGCCTAATTTAGCCCACATCAATACAGTTTAATCAATAACTACAGGATATGATTTCTGTCCCTGATAGTGCTTCAGCTTAAGCTACAACTCACTTTCATGCCAATTCGAAAATTCATAGAGACAGAATTAAAATTCAACCTCCTCACAAAATTTGTAGAAATATGTCTCTATTTTAATATAAATCAAAATAAACTCATTTAGAAATCTACAACTCAAGTTATAAATTGAAAATCGAAGCATGATCATGAAATTTTCTAGTTTATAACATTCCAACAGACTTCCACACTTTCATCCTATCAATAACTTTCAAATCATATCAGATAACTCTAAATTTTTATGGAAAGAAATAAAAATGTCTTAGGAATCCATTGGTCCAAGTTTCAAGTCATTTGGAATTCGGATGAAAACGTTATAGGCAAAAGATTCAAGGTTGTTCAATGAAAAACTCTGTTTTTAACTCACACACATAGCCTATGACCTTTTCTCTCTCTAGCACGCAAACTTCATCTACTCCACCGAAAATTGCTTATTTTTTTCCACTTTTACACTTCATATCTACTACGTCCATTACCTAAACCAACTTTCCTACTCTCCTTTCAGCTCAACAACTCACAACAATTCAAAATCCAAGGTTTATACTTAATCATCAAAATTCAAAATCTCACCTTCACTTTCTCCCTCTACTGTATTTTATAACTTCTGCACCTTTCTTTCTTTCTTTTTTTTCCATCACCACAGCCCACGTTTTCTATCATTTTCCTCCTTAAAACACCTAACCTCATTATACTCTATGTTTTCTTAAACTTTAACTTCACATAATCCATCCCTAACATTTCCCAAACATTAACGCATATATCACAGAAACAGAGCATGTTCATCACATGCAGTTTGCATTTTTTTCCATTTTCTCCAAACTAAACAAAACCCTTCTAACATTTTAATCATGCATTTCTAACTTCAAATCACTCTTTAAATAAATCAAAATCACATTTACACTTCAACAATCATAAATCCGAAATCCCATATATTCCCTCCCTCTCTCTCTACTGCGTTTTCATGCTTACTACACTTGTTTCATTTTTATTTTTCTTTCAGCACTCTTCCTAAACACAGTTTAAGGATGCTATTAGCTCGAAATTCACCTCAACACTATCTTATGGCATATTGTTCCACAAACATGCAAGAAAACAACATATCTATTTTTTTTCAAATCTTTCTTTTAGTTCATTCAGTACCGAAACCACACTTCTCCAACCTCTCATACACATATTCAATTACACAGTGGAAACAATATTAAAAACACTTACTTGAGTCAACAATTACTCTATCACCGAAAGGGAAATCAACAACACAGAAGTATAATATGTTGTTATTCGGTGATGAACATATAAAGCTCTCTGCCTTATGCTTTCAATGAATTCCACAAGCTACAGTGATCTTTTCTGAATCCAAGCATAAACCACGCATGGACATAAGCTACATGTAGTCTTGCATGCCTAACAGTTGCCTCTATTGCATGTCTTCCACTTGTCTACTAAATAAGCTACTATTTGTCTCATAATTATAGGTCCACATGGCACATATGATTTGATCCATTTGTCACTAATTTCTAATACAATTGTCACATTTTTCCCTTATTTCAATATTTTTCCTAGTCTAAAATACCTCAATTTTTTGTTAGATTTCTAAAATATCCGAAATGTCTCAAATTTAGTTCTGTCTCCTGCCTTCCTTCTGTTGTGTTGAATTGCCCTTTGTGCTTTCTTCTCTTATGCTTATTCTTTGCTTGTTTAACATTGAGGACAATATTTTTGTTCAAGTGTGGGGGGAGGAATTTCTATCTTTTTGAATTCAACAAAACAACTTCTTCATGCATCAATTTTGGCCACTTAATTATTTTTTTAAAATAGGTCATATGCATGTTTAAAGTTGTTAACTTGGGAATTTAGGTGAATTACATTTTTTCAATGTGTCTGCAACTTTTCATCGTGGCAACGTTGTGAATTGTGGTTCACTGCGGGGAGTTCTTGGTTTCGCCGCGGTGACGCTGTCCTTAAACTGTTTTTAATTTTCTCACTTCAACAATTCTTCCAAATTAGATTCTTTTCACTCCTGTGTCTTGAGGATTTTATAAACTTCAAAGTTGCCCTTGTGTTTTTAAAAACACCATCTATGTTTTTAAATAAAAGTTGGTTTTGGCTAATTCCATTTTCAATGTTTTCAATACGAAGTAAATGAGGGTACGCTGAAAAGTAGCACTTTATGTTTTTAAACCTCGAGATTGTTTAATTGAGATGCTAAACCTTGTTGGAAGGATATTTGGGCCAAAATTCTTTCATTTTTGTGTGTATTTGCTTAATTCCAAATCTCTCTAGAACTTGTTTTAATTCTTGATCAAAGCTTGATGAACTAGAATTTTGTTAACATGATAGAGGCATTTGTTCAAAACCCTGCTTTCCCAAACACAAAACCTTAAACACTTACCATTGGTAGCCCCTTGAGCCGTATTTTTGAGTGCATGCACATGACCTCATAGTGAGGTAAATATTTCATTTCCAGTTCCTTACTTTAAGTTGATCTTAGTAGATAGTTAAAAAAAGAAAACAGAAAGCTTTCTCACAGGAGTATGGTTATTGAGAAAAGCCAAGAAAAAAAAGAAAATAATAATAATAATCAAAAGGCTTTCTTAAAAAGAAAAGAAAGAAAAGTTCAGAAAGCTTTATCCTAAAAAAAAGCTATAAAAAATGTGATAGATTATGTTTGTTGTGTTGGTGTTTGTTTCATGAGGAAAATAATTGTGGTGCATGTACTCATCTTTCTTTCTTCTCTTCAGTCCATTCATTTATCCTTCCATGTTGGACCCCAAATTTTCTTGAAATTTTTGAATTATAAAGTGGCAGAAAATGAGGAAATTTATGGTGACTTATTTGTGTGCAAAGAAAAGAAGAGTCAAGAATATGAATTGTTATATGAGATTAAGAGAGGTTATTAATGATTATGATTAATTATGGTCTAAAGTGATGTTTTGAGTTTAAATGAAATTGTTAGTGAATAAATTGCTTTAATGGAGTTAAAAAATCAAGAAATAAAGAGAAAAAGTGTGAGAATTTGTAGAATTAAGAAAAGTTTGACTTTTTGGTCATAGAGAGTTGACTTTTTGATTTAAGCAGAATTTGAGAATATGATCTTCATGAAAATTGTAGCCTCTGTCGAGAGATTTCTGTCACCATAAAGTATGATATTTTTCGATATCGGGATTGAGAGTTATGATTTTCCGAAGATAAGGTTATTTTACTTTGTTTTTGAAAAATGCTATTAAGAGTAAGTTTGTATGTACCACTTTGAGGCAAATCGTTGTTCGATGTGGTCTGAATTGGAGTAAGTGGTCTACAGGAAAGTTGTAGTTTGTCTGTCAATCTTTTCGACACTATAAAGTATGCAATTTTTGGATGTGGGAATTGGAAGATATGAAATTTTAAAGTTTGGAGTTGGTATAGGATGACAATAGCATGACAGAAACTTTGACTGAAAAATTGACCTAGTTAGAGGTGGAATTTGTGTTTAAGTTCTTCATGAAAGTTTTAGATTATGTAAAGTATGGAAATTTTGGACCATGGAATGTGGAGTTATGATTTTTACAAGTTGCTGTTACTGTTTTGGTATGATCCTTAGTAGACAGAAACTTTGGAGTAGTTTTTGACTCCCTGAGAGGCCAAATTGATTTTTCTGTCCTTCATGGAAGTTGTAGAGCTTCCTTTGATCTTTCTATTGATACCAAATTTGTCAACTTTGGAGTTCGGGATCAAGAGTTATGATTTTTGGAAAATTCGGTTATATATGTATAATTGAAGTTCTGTTATTTTGCTTTTGATCCGACCCTTTTGCAATCTTTTGCTTATAATTCCTTCGTCCGACATCCGATTGACTTGGTTTTCAAAGCGTTGGATTCCTAAGACAATTATCTACATTTTCATGGAAAATTATGATTTTTAGGAGATTAAGTGGAAAAAGATTGTTTTCAATCAAGTGAGTTAGATAATTTTCTGAACATGGTTCAGTATTTTGCAAAATTCGGGATCTGTGGAGATCCGATTGAGTTGATTTTTGAGGTAAAATAAAATAGAGACAAGGGGCTACAAGTCATGTGAAGGGATCGAAGTTCAATTTATCCCCTAAGATGTTCAATTTTTGGAGTGAAGTTAGGTATAGTATTCAGTCTCGGATTTGTTTGGTCTGAAAGTGTTTTGGCCATAACTTCTCCATTTCTGAACTGAATTGAGCATTTTTGGTGTCGTTGGAAACTTAAGACATAGAGGAACACTTCTCTAGAAAGAAGTGTTACCAAATTGTTTCATTTACCTGCTCAAAATCAGGAGGCAATATGTCAATTTTTAAAGGCTAAAAGAAAGGCAAATTTGGAAGTTCACTTGAAGGGTTATGTTATAAGGCTATTATGGAGGGACATTATGGCCCTTTAGCATTCATTAAAAGCAAGAGGAGAAGGCTGTCATTGTTAGTAGTATGCCCTAGGCCAATGGACATTTGTGATTCATGTATTAACATTATGATTTGTTAATAATATATTAT
>JAOSBM010000006.1:23953609-23980774 GCA_027568955.1 Erythroxylum tenue
AAGAAATTTTGCCATAACGAAATTCCTATTTAGAGATTGATGTGGAGAGGGAGATCAGCAGGCGCGGTGGAGAGGTAGAGTAGCAGGTGAAGGTGCGGTGGAGAGGGAGATCGGCAGGCGGGGGAGGCGCGGTGGAGAGGACGAGCAGCAGGCGGAGGCGCGGAGAGGGAGAGCAGCAGGCGGGGGAGGCGCGGTGGAGAGGGAGATCAGCAAGCGTCGACAGTGAGTGGAGAATCGTGGGAGGATTTAGAAAAAATTTTGAGAGGGACGGAGATTCATACTTAACTACGTCGTTTATTTACTATTCTGCATGACCTTGTTTCCTGCCTTTTCCTTCTATGTTAATTTCTAACCCTCATATGTTAATTTCTAACCCTTTTGCAAATGGGAGAGAGAGAAAAACCATGACACACTTGAAGCCCATCTCCAAAGCAATTTAATTTTTCCCTTCCCAAGTCACTATTACTAACCATATGCACATTTACAAAGGCAGATCTTGACTTACCCATGCATAGGATTCAGAAAGGAATATTTAAATATGTTGATCATAACCATTACTGGGAAGTACTTGACGTCGCCTGCGAAAGGCGATGAAGCGTGAAAATTTGTACGTAGTCCTGCTTAAGCAAGATTCCGAGCTCGAGAAGATCAGCCGACTTCGAGACCATAACATCCCGCTGAATAATGAGCATGCTTGTAGGAAAACTTACTGTTGCGGCCGCTTTTGGGTATATACTTACAATGCCATGGGTTCGTTAATGCATGTTTTGAAGATCGATTGTCTATTGGAAGCTTAAAGTGTTACGATTACTTCAGTTTTTAGAGAAAAGGAATGTCATGTTTTTTCTTCCGATAACAGGGATGATTTCTAAAAACTAATTGGCAATCACGAGACCCTAATTCAGAGGATGGGGTGAAATGGCACGGCGCACACGTGAAAAATGGCCACAGAGCACTAACGATGCCACAAAAATTGACCTTGAAAGAAGATGCCAAAACAAGTCGCGCTGGATGCCGTTGCCATCTGGACAAAAATTTGTAAGAAAATTTACAGGAAGCCTCCTCCCTTTACTTCTTTCAGAGTAGTAGGCGCACAGTAGTCTGTCTCCACCGGCTTACTTTTAAAGGGGCGACGAGTTTCATTTCATATCTTTGGGCTGATAACAACTTTGCAATAAAACCTGATCTATTTCATCAAATGCATGCCTTACAATAAACATGAGAATTCACGAAAGCAAACGGAAACAAATATAATCACTGACATTGCGGCAGCAGTCTGCATGTCGGACAGAACCACTTTCCCTTAAATCTAGTCTCTGGTGTCAGCCCAACACATGAGTAGTGGAACCATTCCCCTCCTTGGCACTGTGAAGGGAACAAAAGTTGGGTTGATTAGGTGAAGTAAACTTATGCCTTTCATTGATAAAGGGGAAACATTTGCAAGTAACAAATTCATGTATTTAATTGTGAAATTTATGGTAGTCATATCATGTGAGCGGTGAGCCCACTATCAGCAAATCTACACACAAACTTGAATTGGCATTGCATCATCACATACTGGACAAGACATATGTGCCTCAATTGGAAAAACATGCAAAACCATAGACAATCACCTAAATGAACAACTCTAATTAGAAGAAAAGAAAAGGAAACTTGAAGATTTAGAAAAAGAAATCAAGGAAAAGGAACCTACATTTTCATTATCACAGGCGATCATATCTCCAAATGACACCTAAAAGTCAAAATCAAGGGAGTTAAATGATCTGGAGCTTTTGCAATACAGTGCAAAAAGTCATAAACCAACTGCAAGGCAAGCTAACTTTAAACAACAGTGCAAAACCTGATGACAGACGCAATATGTAGGTTCATTCGGATCAATAGGTTGATCAACATCAACAGGAATGGCAAATTCCTTTTTATGACTTCCTGGGGGAGGCATAAGCTCAAAATCTCTGTCACGATCCCAATCCCTATCTCGAAAATCAGTCCTTTTGGATTGAGGTGTTCCATAGAATGGCTTGCGCTTTTCCACTTTAGGAACTGTTATAGGTAGAGGGGGAAGAATTGCTGGCTCATCTGGTGGTATTTTACCTTCTGAAAGCATTAGGACAAAGAGTAGTTTGATATAACTTTCAAGAAAAAGAACTAATTCAACTAACTTTGTGAAACAAGATTGGGAACATGTAGCTTGGTATGATATTATGATAAACCAGATAGTTTTTAACAGCCAAAAGCTTTGATGTTCAAAGTAATCATTACAGGTGGAATTACTTTGAGAGGTAAGTCAAACTGTTAATTTAATCTTAGGATATAGGCATGCGACAGGGTTAGTATTTGGGGGCACAAGATATTCAAGTTGCATGAATATGGACGAATCCATCATACCATGCTTCAAATCTTCAGCAAAATAGTTCAGATCCTCATCAAGTCGTTTAATATGGCTGTCTATCTGTAGAAATACCAAAACTGTTAGTCTGTTACGAATTAATCAGAATAGGAGTTAAAGACTTGTACAGTGAAATAACTATAATTGACTCTAAATCACACTGGATCAATAACTTCATCTGTATTAACTTCAAATATAAATTAATTGGTCAGTATATACAAAGAGGCCTAGTATCAACGCAAAACATTTATAAACATCTAAATACACATTATTAATGTGGGATAAGCATTTATAAACATCTAAATACACATTATTAATGTTGGATAGTGGTAAAACATAAATTTAGATTAAATAGAAGAGAAAAGATCTTATTTTCTGGCTCCACTTTCAAAGATATCATGAACATTCTTAAAAGAAATGATTTTAGAATTAGGCATCCTTGTCTTTTACTGCTTGCTAATTTTTCTTTTCCAACTAAAAAAAATTGAGTGAAATTCCTTTTCTGTATTGTGACATTCAAAGAAAGTAACCTGACCAATGCAGTTGATCAGGGGAAGAAAAGAAAAAAAAGTAAAGTGAATAGATCCAGAGAGTCAAAGTTGGGTCATAACAGCTAGGTTAAAAGCTGTGGAAGGCTTAAGATGGAAAAGAATAAGGTAAGTTGTAAATAACTATCATAAGAAAAGCTCCATGCCTTTTGAGCTCACCAGGTGCTATAATGTGGGAGTTTCATTCACGTGGACATCTCTTTGTTCCAATATATTGAATTACATCTTACCATTATCCTAAAAGAGGTTATAAGAAGCAGAACAGTCTAAGTTTTGTAAAAGCACTTAACTGTGAATGACCTGTTTGAACGGTGCTTAGAGATTATCATATAACTCATCAAAGACAATTGTAACTTCAATTATATTCACTGAAACAGTTGTACGTGCCTTCTCCTATGTTTCCACAGGTGATTTTTTGGACAACCCAAGTAGGGAAAGAAAAGGAAGCATAAAGATCAAAGATCTAGTTACACACAAAATAAAGCTTACAAGGTCATGAGCTTGCCGTGCCAATAAAACCTTCTCCGTGCACAAGCTCAACGCGCTATCTTGATTTGCTTCAATCTCCTTCCTCATTTTCTCAATCACATCATCCTCTTCAATATTATTGCCATAATTGGTACCAACTCCTTTCTTTGAGCTCTGTGAGGCTAAACCCAAACAGTACTTCGTTTGCTGTCTTGTTTGATTTATCATGGCTTTCAACGAAAAGAAAAAAGATGTCCATAAATAAACCATATACAGACATGATCACCTAAACAAGCAAAAGAAATGCAAACAATCACGTCGAACCACGCACAAGTAAATGAAGTCAATAACACCATACACGTCTGCCGATCTATTTGCATACTTAACACTTAAATTAAGACAAGATACAACAAATTAATCAAAGATAAAAAAGATTACCTAAAGAATCAAATATATCCTCTGCATCAGCAGATAAAACAAACACTACTTCTATGAGCTATATGCATGTTCAGGAGCTAATTGCAAATAAAAGAACCCCAAAACCAAAAATTCCATATAAATTCATAAATTACACATGGACTTCTGAGTAATATGGCTTGACTGGTGCTTACATTGGGATCTCTCATCAAGTTCTCTGATGGTATTAAGAAGCCTTTGAAGCTCAGCTGGTAACGTACTTGCATCTGTTTGACGTTTGATTTTCAGAGGTCCAATTTGAGATCAGACATTGATTTTACATTATAAAAAAGAACAAATAAATTCAAAAAGTATACATGAAATGGAGAAACTCACACTCCAAATAATCATCGACGTACACCCCCGTTCGTGCAATTGCCATCCTAGACTGCTATGTACGGACAAAAAGAGAATATGAAAGTTGGATAATGTCGTTTTAACTTTAAACTGGAATCACGTAATCAAACAGAGGGACGAATTATTAACTCATTGTTGGTTAATAGTTAGAGATGGCTAGCTAGGCTTACTGGAAATCAAGGAACATAAGCTATAAAATCAACATAAAATATATGAATTGTGTGCGATGTGTTTTTGGTTATAATGCACTCCATTGAGCAGCATTTTATTAAAGAAAGTAGAAGAGTTGCCACTTTATTTTATTTACGGGCAAAAATAAAGAAAAGCAAACTGGTCAGAACCAAAGAAATGGGTTCGATGCTCAGTTTGTAGCCAAGGCAAGTTATTAGGCACCCTTAGCTCCCCATATAGAACTGTTAATACTTTGTATTCTTTAAAAAGAAAAAACTCGGGACACTTGTTGAAGAAAAGAGAGTTGGGAAGGTTCTTATTAAAAAAGACTTATTTGAGAGAGATTTTCTTTGTCCATTAGAAATTTATTGGACAGTCGAAAGGCGAAGGATTTGTTGGAACTTAAGAGTTTTATATATTAAAACCCCATTACAAAAGTAAGGATTTAAAGGAATAACTTTTTATTAATAAAAAAAGAACTAGATAAATTAATAAGTGAAATGAAGAAGATAACAAGTAAATAGATAAGAAAAGTTCAAAAAGGAAACTTTTAGCAAAATAAAACTGACTTTTTATGCCAAAACAAGACTCGTGATAACAATTAAAAACGCTGATTTTTATTATTAAAAAGAAACATAAGTGATCTTTTAGTCTTAGGAAACTAGACATTAAAAAGACACAATGATAATTCACCCCCTTTTATTAGTCTTGCAATTCTCTAGTTACCCAAACACACAAAAATGGCCACATCAAGAAGTTCAAATAATCAAGAACACACAAGCAACAAAATGTGATATACTGTTCCCTTTAGAAAGATGACAGAATTCAAGATCCAAGAAACTAAGATCATGAACCTCTTAAATTTTGATTTTTCCTTTTCTCTTTCACTTTTTATGTTTCCATCCAAAAACAACTTGATTCATTTTATTTATTAAGTTGGGATCATTTCATTATTAAACTAAATTTACTGAAACATGTAAATTTACCGCCAAGTTATCCGGCCATCATGTTTTCAACTTTTTTACAAAAATTCAAGCACCAAAATCTGAACAAAGGTACACTTAGAAGCACTTATTCCATGCAAAAGTTAAAAAGGTAAACCTACAAAATTGCTTCCAATCACGCTTGTATAGATCTCCTGCCACTGAAGAAAGGAAAAGAAAATCTTGAGCCAAAATTCTTCAAGCTTTAGCCTCCTTTGCTGTACAGTTGATATGATCTAAGTGATGCTGCTTCCTAGGAATGTTCTTAGCTTAGTAAAAACCAGACCAAACCAACCTGAAAAAGTTCACGATCCAAAACCCAACAAATTAAATGCTGAGACTCTCAAGACACATAAGGTCCAAAATCATAATTAATCTAGATGAGATCTCAGGCTTTCTTAAAACTCAAGGGCCCAATCCCTTACATGCTAAAATATCTTCAAACACCAGCAGCCCACAACCAAGCAAAATTGGAGAACAAAATGCCTTTAACTAGTAATCAAGAAATCATCATAAAGGAAAAGAAAAAATTAAATTAAATAAAACCAAAATCAACACCATGGTCAATTATAGGAATCACAGTAAAGTGATGGCAAAAGTTAAAGTAAATCAAACCAAAATCAAACTATGAGCAAATAATGAAGACCGAAAATGAACAAGACGATTGGAAAGAAAGAAAGGAAGGCTTAATTACATGCAGTATTGTGAACAAACTTTCACTGAATACAGATAACCTAGTGGACCAAGAAGCCAGAAAATTGGATAAACACGCCGTAAGAGAAAAGAAAATTGACTTAGTGTTCAAGATCTCAACTAAAATAGGCGCCTGTTCTAAACAAACGAAAAAAAGATTGAAAATATAAACTGAAACCAAAAATCCAAGATCCTAAGAAGAACAGAAGTAAAAATTCAAACAAAAAACCCACAATAATCAGCCGGCCCAACTAAAATAAACATCAAAACAGAATAGCTTCCAGCAGACTCGTGAACAACAAGCTTATCAAATGGAAAGGCAAAGGAAAAATCAAATCAACATAAAGTGAAAGACCAAAGGCATTAACCAAAAATTCACAAAAGTAAATACAACACCAAACCATGAAATCAGGCCACACACTATAAAACAGAAATCATGCCATAGAATTATTCAGAGCAGTTTGTCAAAACTCAACATAACAAACTTATAAGAAAGCTACTACAAGACATTAACACAAAGACTATTGTCCTAATATTAGAGAGATAAAGGTAAAAAGTCAAAAGATGACAGAATATCATCCAAAGAAAGCCGTATCACTATCCAGAGCTCAAATGAGGGTGGTGTAACATAACCAGTATCAATTTCTCAATGAGAACACCCAAATCATACAAAAGTACAATTGTGTCAACTAAAAGAAAAGGAAAAAAAAAAGCCAACCACAACTAAGAAAGATTATACACAATCCCAACTCCAAATTACTATGGAACAGCATGCCCAAACATAAAAAACAAGAACCTCATACCATGGCAAACAAAACATATCTAGGAAAAAGACAACTACCTTGCATAATCTGAGAATAATTAAAGGAGATCAAAATAACATCATTGGACCTCATGTTATCAAGAAACAACCATAACTCACCGGAACAATCATTCACACAGATTTAGGAAATTACCAGACTAATTCAGAGACAATCACCAATCAACCATCACATGTCTCCACAAAACAAAAATTAGGCAGCAAAACAGAAGGGGCACTGAGGTGTCAAGTTCCTGGCTTTGTGCAGAAAAGAGATGAAGAAGAGGAGTTCAAATACAAACTTGAGTAACCTAAGACAATACAACCCAGTTTGGGGGTTCTAATGTACCTTTTAACCTGTTGAACTACTAGAAATTACAGTTCACCATAAAATTAAAGGGAGATAGCTGAACTACGCTTGAATGCTTACACAATAAATCAGAAGATTAATTACACAAATGTAAGAAGAATATAGGACAACAAGGTTCAAGAATTAGATAGAATGATTTATTCGACTAATTTCAAGATTGCATCTACTGTAAAGCATAAACGGTGAAAACGCTACTAGTCATTTTGAGACTTGGTACATACTTTATCATTTGAGCAACCTGAAGTAATCCAAATTAAAAGAAGGCATAATCCTCAGCTTTAAACAACATTTGAAAACCACAGCAAATAGTCTTAAAAAAGTTGTTTGCCTCTTGATGTGATAGAAACAAGACATTATTGGTCAAATAACAAAAGAAAAGAAACCAAAAGAAACTAGTGAGAATCTCAAGCAAACCTCCATCAAAGCAAAACATCTTTGTAAATATCAACTGAGTTATACTTTATGAACAGGCACCAGATGAATGGACAAGATTTTACCTAACAGTTCCTCAGTGTTTCCTGTTTCAGCGTCTATTCCTTGGTGAAAACATCCTTGATTCCTCTCTCCCTAAAATAAACACTTGAAAGAAAAAGAAGAATGTACAAAAAGAAGAGTGTACAAATGTTAGCACCGACACTATCCCAAGATCAAGATATTTCAAATCAACAACCAACATACTTAAGTTCATGTACAAATGTTAGCACCGATGTTATCCCAAGACCCAGATATTTCCAATCAACAACCATCATACTTAAGTTCTGGTCCTTGAATTATTTCATATTAACAGTTAGTGTTTAGTCTGTTGTCCTGAATTACCAAACAATTGCAAAAACAAAGAGTCAGAACAGCTAAAATACACAAATAAGAAATCACAAAAATTAATATTGCATTCCTTTTCCCTTTATACAATCACTTAGTGGCTTAACCAAAGTCCAAACTTGTCATGACACCAAAAACCAAACAGCAGGCCAAAATAAAACGAAACAGGAACACAGGAGGTAAGCTTTCCCACATTGATCAAAACAATTCAATTAGTTGAAAGTTGAAGACAATCTGAAGACCGCATTTGAAGCAACAACTTTCTATAAATAAAATGAGAACAAATGACTGAAACAAAGATGACATATATACATAAAAATAAAATTAAGATCAAGATTAAGATCAAAAATTTGAAAAGAACAAAGAGCAGATCTGAACTCAGGATTATATGCCTAGAGGTCTCTCCCTATGCTGTTCCATCAAGTGTGGGAGGCTATCTAAAGAAAAGCAGCATATGAATACCGGATCCACTAGGGAAACTCAACGAAGAAACGAATCAAAGCCATAAAGAAATAAAATTTACACACACACACACACCTAAAATCAGGAAAAAGAAACCAAAACACCAAACTCCGGCAAAATCGCATGCACACATTTCAGCTACTGAATTGACCATAAAGAACTCAAATCCTAATATCCTCACTAAAATTCAAGATCTTGATGGACTCTATGACGACAGCCCTCTAACTCTTCATTTTATTAAGACTTCTACACGTCATTATATTACATTACCCTAAAACTCTAATGGTTCTTCTGCTTTCCTCCAAGAATGGTATATATATTGTGGAGATTCTATTGAAGATCGGGAAAGCTGCATTAACATGACTGAGTTTCAAAACAATGATCGCTTATAAACCAGCTGTTAAACGCACACTAAAGATATAGTATAAACCCACAACAACTTTACAAAGACCTTAGCAAGAAAAAAAAAATAGTCAACTTTTGAAAGTTCTAAAAACTAGAAATAGGCATTTGTAGCTATTCAAAGAGATCAAAATTGCAGCAAGCAAAAAATCTTAAGCTATCACATAGGAAAAACTTACTTCATTCTTCAATTTTCGGATGAAACGAGGCAAGCCAATCTGCAGAGTTGAAAAAAAAAAGGTGGGGAAAATCAAATTTTACATTATTAAAGAGGAAAACAAATCAAAAGTAAGAGAAAGACTCATTGATTCGTTGTTTTTGGAGAGGAGATATAAGATTTGGCTCCTTAGAAAGGATGTAGAAAAGATGGAGAAAACCGATGGAATCAAGAACCATGGTATAGGGGAAAAGAAGAAGAAAGCTAGAGTTATTTTTCTTCGCGCAATAAACCTATTAGTAGTTACTCCACCTATGGGTCTCCAAAGATTACGAAACTACTAGCAGTCCCACGAGAAATTATCAAATAAGTTCCAAAAATTTAGATAATAGAGGCAAACAAACATCAGAAGATAGTTCCATTCCTGAAATAGAGAAAATAATCCAAACAGGAAGAATAGATCTTACATAAGCATACATGGAAATTAATTAATAACCTTAGAACAATATCTAATCCCACATGAAACTACTCAGTTTCTCTGGTCAGGTTACGATAGTATTAATATAAACCAAAGAAGTAAAATCTGAAACAAGGATTCTACCAGGCGACAGATTAAATGCATACCCAGAAGAAGCAAATCGATTCAAGGGACTCGTCAAGCATCAGATACATGAATCAAGAAACAATATAAAGGAATAAAAATTAACGTCTTGGAATTGCAGAGTTCTGTAAAACTACATTTTTCACTAAATTGTTGCTTCAAACGTGAAACCTTTTACGAAAACTATAAATCCCTGAAAACAACATCAAAAGGAAATTTCTCATTTGACGGAACCGAAACAAAACATTCACCCTCTGATTTCAAACCAAACTTGTGTTCCTTCCCTCTGAAAACAGTTTCCGAGAAGATTCAAAACCCTAAACATGAAATGGGAAAAAGCTCTCCGGGTCAAAAAAACGAAATGTTAGGAGAGATAGAGAGATTAGGCCTGGGTTACCCATCAATCAAAATCAACAAAAACCCCCTGCTGGACTAAAAGCCATAAACGTCAATAAACAAAAACGAACGTCACATATTGAAAAGACACGACACAGATCATTACCAAACAACCAAAGAAACAACATAAATCGTTTCCAAGAAAAAAAAAAAACCCAGTTTACCTCGTTCAAAAGCCGCATCCTAGATCTGATCTATATTAAAATGGTAGAGAATAGATTTGCACGAACAGAACTGATTGCACATAACTTTAATTCGATACCCTAACTTCCACGTAGCTACGAATCCTTGTATTAGCATACATATATATACATAAAAGTACAAAATCCATTTATGTAAGTATAAAAAAATTAAAGGAATACCTGAGATGGTAAGATATTTACTCCCAGAAGATTACCCAACTCTGGGGCCTTTGTGGACTCACGAATTCCTCATCCATTTATCAAAAACAAAAATGGTATCTTCAAATTGTGTTAATTATTAATTTATTATTGGATGAATTTTATATTAATTTTTATTTTTTAAAAAAATAGGTTTTTTAGGAAGATAAAATTTCATATATTTTAGTGTGAATAAAAAAAAAGGTTCAACTAAGACAAAGATCATTGCTTTAATCAATCTATAAAAAAAGTGAAGTGCTCGTGCATTAGATGGTATAAGCAAAGAATAATTATAGTTTATTTTTATTCTTAAGCTAGATATTCATATTTCTTTTCTCCTTTTTATGCCTTTTTACCTTTGGTAAAGAATGACCAAGTTGAATTTTCTTGCCATATTTCAATGTTATTACACCTATTCAGCACAAATTTTTAAGTTAATTTTCTTGATACTTGCACTTAGAAGAGGTGGCCAATTTGGTGATTTCCTAAATAGTAAATGTTTACCCTTGTTTCTATTAAAATTGTTGAGTATTATTAGCAAGGTCTTTAAAAATTTTGACAAACTTGAATTTAAGGGTTGGATTAAATATGCGTAGGTATTTAAGATTGACTACTAAAATTTTAAGGTTGGCATCTTTATTGCTCTTTTTGATTTCCATAGCTAAAATTCAGGTGATCCCTCTATCTCATATTGTAATAATTTAAATAAGGGTTATATTTCTATTAAGGTTAATGAAGAAATATCCCTATGACATTAGCTTCCGCTATAGCCAAAAGTAGTTTAGGAAGTACTAAATTCGTAACATTTTAAATTGTATTGCTTAAAACTAATATAATGCAATGGTTTTTAAAGATTGCTTAAAACTAATGTAATGCAATGGTTTTTAAAGCATTGCCTTTGGTAATATTAATAGGCAACGCTAATAGTAATTTGTTGCTATATATTTAAAAAAGCAACAAAATTAACTTAATGATGCTATAAAATTTTATATAAATAAAAATTAAATCTCTTGTAACTTTAAACAATAATTAAGGATTACAATAATTAGCATCGAACTCAGACCTACTTGAGCCTGAGCACAATCAAGTATAGCCAAACTTGATTAAATATTTCATTTAATTTTTTAAAATAAAAATTTAAAATTTGGATTAGGTTGAACCAGTCCGAGCTCAACCTAATTCCTAAAAATATTAAAAAAAACTAAACATAGACTAAAATCTAGTTAATTTGGGTCTAATCAAGCTAAATCAAACCGAAATTGGTACTTTTATCATAAGTAGTAACAATTATTGTTATATGTTATATATTATATATTTTATTTTACCCTTTATAATATAGGGAAAATAAGATATATCTTATTCGAAGAGAATAGATACAAAGGCGTCATTGGACTTTTCACTTTCATCTGATATAATACGATCGCACCAATCCTTTAGGACTTTTCAGCTTCCCTACTTGTCACCTTCCATCTGCTCTTCATACAACGTTGTGGATGCCTAAAAAAATTGGTGTTGCCTAAAAAAGTTTAAATTTAATTCTTGAAACTCATGCTTCTAATCATGTATAGAGTGGAGTATTAAAAAAGATAGATTATGATGATTCTAATATGACGATGAATGAGTCTCTTTACAAGTATACTTCAAGCACCTTTACAGTTACTCAACAAAGATATCATATAAATGAAAAGGAATTATTAGCAACGGTAAAAATTTGTCAAAAAAAATTCTTTTTGCCTAAAGGATTTTTATTAAGAACTGATAATACTCAAGTTAAGGTTTTTATTCAAACTAATTTACCTTCTAAACTTGAATATAAAAGATATATTAAATGACAAACTTTATTAATAGAATACACCTTTGATTTTGAGAATATCAAATCTAATAATAATGTTCTTGGAGATTTTTTAACTAAAGATGGTTAACATCAAAGAAGACGTATTTGACGGATTGGAACAAATGTCTAAAGATATCGATACTTGTCAAGCACAAGTCAATGATTTATTAGATATTGCTAGCCCAACTTGATACCCTAAGAAGTTACAGAGCTACTTCTTTCATTTCCACAAGCCAAGATAAACTATTATAATTATTCAAAACAAAAACTTTATAGCCTAGTCAACAATGCTAAGATAGTTGAAGATTCATCATCTATATTGAACTTTTTATAGGGAGCTCATCCTCAAGCTTGCTATGATTTTGGAATAATAATAAATGTTGTATACTCGACAAATGCAAAGTTTTCTAAGATATCATTAATTTGCCTTTACTGTGGATACTAACTTAAGAAAAGAGTTTTTCTAAATATGCTTAAAATGATATCAATTACAGAAAAGGAATTGACATAAGAATTGTTATTTATAGCAGGAAGGCAGCATTTAAGAAAGAATTTTGTATCTATACCTGAAAAAGTAATTTTTCTTTATCTTTTGTTTTACTAATTCTAGTCCATCTTTAATACAGTTTATTTATTGATACATATTCTCTGTAATGCTTTATATTTTTAACAAAGGTTTTTCCTTTGGATACTTTACGGCTGCATATTTTATTTCTAATGTTAACAAAACATGAAGATTGAAAAATTAGTAAAGAAACTAATGAGTTAATTACTTCAAGATTATTTTAATGCTTCTTTTCATTATTAAAAAAATTAAGAGGTGAGTTATTTCATCATAATATAATATTTATGGAACCTTAATTAAATAAATTAGAAATGCAACTATAATTTACGTATTAATTAGAAACAATTAATTACCGTTTCTAATTTAACTCACTGGATGTGATATATGTCTAGGTAATTAATTTGTAATTAGTTACTACAAAGAATTTTATTACTATAAATACATGTTATAAAGTTGATCCATTGATAATAAATAACCCTAAAGGGTAATATTAACTTGAAATTCTCCATAGAAAAATTTGCTCTATTGTGTTCGATTAGTATACCTAAAAAGACACGGTAATTCAGGGGCTAATGCTTTGGCATACATTTTTTCACCTAGTTACAATGCAGTCACAAGTCTAACGAATTTCAAATTGTGAAAAAAAATTAATAAATAGTGTAAATGATCGTATTTGTGCTGGCATTGGTCTCCAGTAGATTATGTAGCTTCTGCTTGAGTGCTTGGCCGAAGCTGTTTCTTGCATCTGACTTTATTTCATCGAGTAATCGACAGCTTCGTTATAAGAGTAAAGAGAGATCATTTCGCGAGATTAGTACAGAGAGCCAGTAACCTAGCTCGGTCTAGAAATCCCATTACAATGCACACAGACGTCCTTAGTTCTCATGTTTGGGAGGAAGAAGAATGGAGTATATTCTGGTTTTCCTCTTTTCCCTCGTTAGTTCCTTTCATTAGGAAATGGGGCACCAAAAGGTGGTGGACAGGCTACGACTGAAAATGTGCAAATACCAACTTTGAGGTCCTTGGGTTTACTTCCTTGTCTCCAAAATTCTCTACCTTTCATGCAAAGGACGCAAGGATTCGTATGAAAAACTTGAGCGGCCTTGCTTCCAGCACCCACCTATATCTCTGTCCACAACAGTCTTCTCTTTTTTCATGAAAGGTAGTAATTATACTTAATATCCCGTAGCTAGCTCAGCTGGATTAACTGGTTATCTATTATTAGATATAGTCAAATCATTCCTACCTACATGACTTCGTAACTAAGTTGTTTTTGGCACAGTACTAAGGACCGCCATCAGTGACTGGCAGGCATACTTGCAGCAGTATTATTCCTGTATTGCTGTGAATACAGTTCTAGAAAGCAGGGGAAGGAAGCTGTGGATCTATACGAAAACTGAAAACAATGCAAATCATCAAGTATACAATGCAAGGATAGATCATCCCCATGGACTCCACCTAAGGCTGAAAGTTTAATAACAATTCCATTATATCCTGACAGAAAGAAACCAACTCATTATATTTACATTCTTAACAAGCCAATCACACCTGATCATCAAGTCAACCAACGGCCAGCAGGAATTGGTCATTGTGCTGCTTTTCTCCTCTCATAATCTGCATCATCTGTAGGCAACTCATACCGACAAACAGGGCACGTATTCCTGATTCCCAGCCAAGGCAAAATACACTCTCCATGGTACCGATGGGTGCATGGCAATTGTTTGGCACGCTCGCCAATGTTAATCTCATCTTTACAAACGGCACAAAGAGTATTATTACTGTCTTTATCTGCTTTTGTCAAAACCACCGTCAAAAGTTTCTCAACAACAGATTTTGCAGCAGGAGGTCGACCAATCAATGCAATTTCATTCTCTGCAAAATTTCCAAACAGCATCTCATATTCTGCATTATAATGCTGATCATCAAGATCACCAAGAGAAGGCTCAACATTATGGTCTAGCTCCTGCTCCGCATTGGATTCCCAATTCTGTGCATTTAATAAAATCTGCCACTCCAAATTTCTCGATCCTCCTGCCCTCTCTAGATTCACCAAATCCTCGGGCTCAATTACTGGTGAAATGGAGAGTGAGACAGATGCTTCCTCGTCATCAACAAACAAGCTTTCAACACGACCATCCAGTTCCTCCCACTCAAAATCCTCATTGTTTTCCCTACGATCGTCTAATTGAAGCGAATCCCAACAGAGAGGAATGGTAACACTCGCATCATTATCCTCCTCATCATCGTTATTATCATAATCACCGAAATGATCCAACCCATATTCATCCCCTGAACCAAAATCTATCCCTAAAGAATTCTCAACACCAACCTGCTCCAAATCCGAATCGGACTCAAACCCAACAACTCTAACCCCACCAGCGTGAACGCTAGCCGCAGACTCAGCCTCACGAGATTTAAACCCACTAACCCTTCTCTCAACAAAGAAATCATCATCATCATCAATAACAACGTTAAGGCTATAATCGTCATCATCATTATTATTCAAATGCTCTATATTTTGAAACCCACAATTACTGCGACTATCTAAACCAAACCCTAACCCCATATCTAGCCCCAGATCATCCATCCCCGACTCACAACTATTCTCGATGACGCCGAAACCCAACTCGTTCATCGAATCGGAGCCAAATAGAGAACCCAACTCAGAACTAATCAGATGAGATTGCTCAACATGCTGCTGAAACAGATCCATGACGAAACTGACCTGGTTCTCGCGCTCCAGAAGATCCCGATCATTAAGGATGATGGAATCGGGATCCATAGCGGCGTCGTCATCTTCGTCTTCGTTTATTTCCCCCATGTTGAAATTGGAGAGTTGGGCTTGTCGGTAATTGGAGAAAGGGGCTCTTGGTGAACGAGAGGAAGAGAAGGAAGGCAAGAGGGGAACATCGTACCGGCGGCGACGTTGTTGGGAGTCATCGCCGGCGTCACGGTGGCGAAGGGGGTGCGGAAGGGAAGGGATATTGGCCATTGACGATAAAGCAGTGGAAAAAGGCCAACTTAATCTGTTCTCCCTCTCTCTCTCAAATGTGAATGAAATCGAAAGTGTCGATTTTTCAGTTATTATGGTACATAACATATAATGGATTTAATAAATATATCAAATGTGACATGTAATTAACAAATTGTTTTAAATTTGTATGTTGAAGTCTGAAGTTAATTATAAATATATAGAGGCTCGCTCCTTTTATTTGTTTATTGCATATTTTAATTATTTATTCATTTATGTACTAATTTTTTTAAAATTAATTTATGCACTAATTTGTTTATTGTACTTAGCTATTTTTTTCTTCTTCTAATAGTTTTCAAAAGGCTTTTATTTTTCTGTATATTTATAAAAAATATTCTTTCTACTAAGTAAAGATAAGGTTGCATTTTTGTGTATCTCCTGAGACCTTATACCTTAATGGGACTCTTAATAGGATGTTGTTGTTATAACAAAGAGGCTCCTTTATTGAAATAAATAAATAATTTTAAAATTGGATATAGTCTCTTATTTATTCGTGGTTTGGTGGTGACAATTTCTACTCTTCGATTAAGAAGCATATATCCCAATTTTCAATAATGCCTTTTTCTAACTAAAGAAATTGTATACAAAATCACAATAAAATGCCTAGCCACCTCTTAAACACATTATTACAATAATAGATTTAAGATTTAGAATTTAGAATTTTAGGTTTTAAAGGAATGGGTCAATCTTAATTTCTTATTTCATTATTTTATTTAAAAACATTACAATTTATAATACTAAAAGTTCACTTGTATGTTAATATGATGCTCCTAATTAAAAGAAGGTACAACATGGCTTAACTATGTTAACCGTTAATTAATTATATTTTTCATAGATAAAAAATTTAACATTTAATTAAGAATTTTGGAATTTTAATTAATTTTATAAAATTATGTAAAATTTTATATTTAAAATATAATATATTCTTATGTTATTGTTAATATTAAAATAATAATTTTACACATGCAATTTTGTATTTAAAAATGTAAACTTGCAAAATTAGATGTAATTAAAATTTGATAAAGGTTAACTGTTAGCCCCTTTAATATTGCAGGGCTCTTTTTATTAGCCATTGGTAAGCCTTGGCCAATGACTAGTATGCATTAGGTATGAGGAAGACATCCCAAAGGAACTAAGGTAACTAAGTAAGATCAAGCATGGTTCGAGCTTCAATTAGCTTTGATGGATCATGAGGCATTGATTGGCTCGGCGAAGGCAAGTTAGACTTACCTAAGATGTATTTGGTGGAACTATGGATGAAATTATGCTCAAATGATGGACTACTGACGAACAGACTAAAACATAGACATGTATTGGTCGGACCATTTGTGAATTGGCTCATACCTTGGCTAACCTTCACCTTCAGATGAAGATCATGAGTGATGTGGCAAAGCTAGTGGGATGAATCAACAAAGAAGTGGGAGTACATAACAAAGACCATGAATGAGGTGTCTTGTCTTCATTTTACACATGTTTCTTTTACTTATGCGTGAGATAGTGGTAAAATATGTAAACCACCCACTAAAGTAGCATCTAAAGTGGTTAGGGATGTCAACCACTAACTAAATTAGTGACTTTGTGGCCTTGTGCTCACTTTCTTGTATTCTTGCCCAACAAGTCTCCAAAAACCTATAAATAGCCCATTTAAGCAAAGGCTTCATTCAAATAGAAAGAGTTGGGGTTTTTGTATCCTTTGTATCGACTGAGAGTAATATAAAGGTTGACAAATTTCTTATAAAGCTTTGTGCATCTTTCTTTTCTTATTACTGTCCATTCTATTTTGTCGGCTTAGTGAATTTTGTGGATTTCCTTTGCCTTTGTGAGAAACACCTTAAACATGAGGGATTTGATAAGGTTGATTTGAATTGCAAAAGTTCAACTAATGTACTTAGACTTTGGCTCATTTTGTGTGCGACCTTAAAGTTCCTTGCAAATTCTTTGTAACAGTTGGTATTAGTGTTGTGTTGGTGATTCAATGATGGGTGGTAGTAATCTTAACGAGCATGTTACACGAGTGGAAGCACTCATTGGTCCTTTACCTACAGGTAAAGAAGAAGTCCCTTCTTATGCATCACATGTTAAAAGTATTAGGTTGATCCAAACCTTGCAAGATCAACTAGTTGAATTAATTAAAACACGAGAGGATGCAGCCTTCGAGATGATCATCCTCAAACGTGCAATTACAACTCAAGATGTGGGACATGTTGAAAGCACCATGCTAAATGTGCGTGAACTAAAATTTTTTTAGGGCATTCAGAATGTTAAGGAATTTGAAAACTCCTTGTGCAATATGAAGCACTAGTTTGTAGCTACTAAGGTGCCAAATGTACAAAAAGTGAACGACAATGTATTTTGATTAAGATGCAAAATTATGGTAGAGAACTCGAACCGCTATTGAAATTAGTGTTCACCGACCTCTTGTTGATACATGGGAGAGGATGAAAATGAAAGTAAATGATCAATTCCTTCCTAACAACATTGCTTAGCTTACAAGAGATGCCTTGAAGTGATTGAAGTATGATAGGTCGGTAAAGGATTGTGTTGAGAAATTTAGTTCCTTAATGCTTGATATTGAGTATATGTTAGATGAGGACAAGTTATTCAACTTCATGTCAGGCTTACAACCTTTGGCATAAATGCAGTTACAAAGGTAAAATGTCAAAGATGTTGTGGGTGCTATTGTGGCTGCGGATGTGGATGTGAATCCTTTGATAAATTTCAGAATGCCAAAGGAAACCAAAACCTCTTCCTCTTCTCAAAAGTCGAAAGGCACTTACCAAGAGAAATGTGAAGGAAAGAAGAAGAAAGACCAAGGTGAGAGAAGGATGAATGATTATAAAGGGAAGTCTAAACAAACTGGGCAAACTAAATAAGGTGAGAAATCTTCCAAGAAAAGTCATGATTGTTTCCTATTGCCCAAGAAAGGAGAAGTTGAATGCCTTGATAACAGATGCAGATAGTGAAAGTGATCACTTGAAAGTGAGGCTTAATCCTATTTGCTTACTTAAAGTCATCAATATGGAAATGAGTCCTTTTGAACACCTTATGTACATGAAGATACAAGTTAATGGGAAGGAGCTCATTACAAATGATGGATATAGTCACCACTCATTCCTTTATTGGGGAACAAATGGTGCAAAAGTTAGGGTTTAAGCTTAGACGACCTCTATAAAAATGAAATTCCCATGAGAAAAGCACAAATGGTGGTAGAAGCTTTATACAATGTTCCTTTGAGTATGAGAAGTTGGTGTGGGAAGTGTAACATAATGGTGATACCTCTCGAATATTTTGACTTTATTTTGGGCATCTACTTTCTCAAGATGGCAAAGGTAGTGTTATATCCATATCTTGGAGGTGTTTATGAATGATCAAAATTTTTGTTACATAAATTGTTGTAGGTTTAGCGATGGAAGAACGAACCAAACATCAATTGCAGCTTATGTTTTTGCCATGAGTATTGAAAAAGGCCTTAAGAAAGTTAGAGAGACTTACCTTGAAACCATATGGGAAATTATAGAAGACCATATGGCAGAAGTCCCAGATGCGATTGAAAAAGTATTAGATATGATGCCTAAAGAGTTACCAACAACTCTCCCTCCTCGTCGCGAAGTTGATCATAAGAGTGAATTAGTGCCAAGTGCAATTCCTCCTGCCCACGCCCTTATCGAAGTTGATCATAATATTGAGTTGCGGAGTGGGTATTGCCAAGTACAGATTGTTAATGGTGACAAGTAGAAGACGACATACGTAACTCAATATGACTCATGTGAATTTTTGGCCATGTTATTTGATTTGACTAATGCCCCTGCTACTTTTTGCAAATTGATGAATGACATGTTGTATGAATTTTTGGACAATGATATTATGGTTTATATCACTAACATGACAGAGCATATACAACACTTAAGTAAGGTGTTTGAATGATTGCAACATGATTAGCTTTTGGTGAAGATGTAAACTTGTGAATATGAGAAATTAGAAATAAAGTTTTTGGGATACTTGGTAAGCAAGGGCCAGGTAATAAATGGATCCAAAAAAGGTGCAAGCAATTGTTGATTAGTAGGTTCCTAAAACAGTGAAAGAGCTTAGGAGCTTTCTAG
Organism: Erythroxylum tenue; assembly: GCA_027568955.1. NCBI lineage: Eukaryota > Viridiplantae > Streptophyta > Magnoliopsida > Malpighiales > Erythroxylaceae > Erythroxylum > Erythroxylum tenue. Next base: position 23,973,588 of record JAOSBM010000006.1, read on the forward strand.
GCTTGGCGAACTACTATCGTCGATTTATTGTGGGGTGTTCGAAGAAAGCAGCACCTCTGACAGATTTATTAAAGAAGAAATAAGACTAGTGCTAGGCAGATGTGTGCCAAGAAGCCTTTGAAAATTTGAAGGCTGCCATTTCGACTGAACCTGTTTTGAAATTATCAGACTTTGATCTTCCTTTTGAGTCACATAGATACTTCAAACAAAGCTATTGGCAGAATCTTGATGTAAGAAGGACGTGTTGTAACATTTGAAAGTCAAAAGCTTAATGATGCCTAGCTATGATACTTGACACATGAGAAGGAGATGTTAGTAGTAGTACATTGCCTTGAAGCTTGGCAAGTATACTTATTGGGTACCAGGTCTGTTATTCGTATAGATAATGTAGTTAACATATTTTTTAGTACACAAAAGAAATTATCTACAAGGTAAACCTAGTGGTAAGTGTTTCTTGCTAAATATGACTTTGTATGGGAGTATAAAATTGGGGGATACAAAAATATGACAGATGCATTGAGTTAAAAAGAAGTCTTCGCAACTTTGTATGCTATCACTCGAGTTGAATCAAACCTATTGGATTAAATCAAACTAGCAGCTCTACTTGATAACATTTATGACCAAATTGTTAAGCAAGTAAAAGATGGTGTTGCTGCGATTTTAGCTTGATGATGAAGGGTTGCTAATGAAAAAGAATAAATAGTTTTATGTGTCAAGTTTTGGTTCCTTATGAAAACAATTAATGAAGGAGATGTATGATTCACAATGGGTTAGTCACCAAAAAGTTGAACGAATTTTTGTACCCCTTTCTCGATCTTACTACTATTTAAAGATAGAGAACGACATTCAAATATATGTCAAAACATACCTATTTTGTCAATTAGATAGACCTGAAAGAAAGAAGGAGGTAGGTTTATTGTAGCCTTTACCTATTCTAATAAAACCATGGATGTCAATTTCGATGGACTTCATGGGTGGGTTTCTAAAGGTGGACGACATGACTTCAATCATGGTGGTGGTTAATAAGTTCTCCAAATATGCGGTCTTTGTGCCAACGCCAACTTCATATCCCTCGGATGTTGCTACAGAGCTTTTCTAAAAAATATGGTGAAACACTTTAGGATTCCAACGAATAAGTGACCGAAATGCCCAATTTACTAGTTGATTTTAGGCATCTCTTTTCAACATTATGGGGTGTGAAATGAAGTTCTCAATTGCTAATCACCCACAATCGAATGGCCAAAAGAAAAGAATCAATGACTTGTTAAAGGAATACTTACGACATTATGTAAGTACAACTTAACAAAATTGCCTAATTTTACTTAATATTGCACCGGTTTGTTATAACGTGTATAAAACCTTGGTGACAAAGAGAAGTCCTTTCAAAATTATTCTATGACAATAACTACTTACCTCTCTCGAGATAGCGCAATAGATGTCGAGAGAAAAGTTTTTAGTTTCTTACTAAGTGAACAAAAAACATGAATTATTAGATGAAGCAAGGAATAGTCTTTGTAAAGCTTTTAAACGGACAAAGAAAAAGATGGATAAAGTAGAAGATCGCCCGACTTTGATATTAGGGTTAAGGTACTTCTAAAACTTACTCCAAAATTTTGGATGAAAATTAATTGTAAGCATATATGTCGAGGTTTAATGCCAAAGTATGATGGATCATTCGAGATCCTTGGAAAGGTGGGAAATGTAGCTTATCATTTAAGTTATTCGAGCGTTTAAAGGTGCATCCTAATTTTTATGTAAGTTTCCTTAAACTATATAATTAGGATTTAATAGATCCAAAAAGGAATCAAGTAAAGAGAGCACCACTGGTTGTAAGGAAACAGTTTGATGATCAAATTAAATAAATTTTGGATCATCAAATATTGGGGCAATACAAGAAGAATCGAAGGATGGAGTTACTAATTCAGTGGAAGAATAACCAATCTCAAAGACTACTTGGGAGAAAGACTCCACCTTGTGACAATTTGAAGACCAGGTGTTACTACCTTCAATTTGTTCCGACGAGGGCATCAAGTTCATCTGGTGGGGTTGGTTTGTTAGCCCCTTAACATTGCAGGACCATTTTTGCTACCCATTGGTAAGCATGGATTAGGCATGAGGAAGATATGCTAAAGGAACCAAGGTAACTTAACCAAGTAAAGTCAAGCATGGTTCGAGCTTCAATTAGCTTTGATGGACTATAGGCATTGATTGGCGTTGCTAGGGTGAGTTGGACTTGCCTAAGATGTCTTGGTGGGACTAGGGATGAAATTATGCTCAAATGATGGACCATAGACGAACATACTAGATCATAAGTGCATATTGGTCTGACTATGTGTGAATTGGCTCGAAATTGGCTAACATTCACCTTTGGATGAAAATCATAGGTGATGTGGAAAATTTAGTGGGAAGAGCCATCAAAGAAGTGGGAGTGCATGACAAAGAACATGGATTATGTGTCTTGTGTTCATTTTACGTATGTTCGTTTTACTTAGGAAGTGAGATAGTGTAAGATATGTAAACTACCCTGTAAAACAGTGCCTAAAGTGGTTGGGGACATCAACCACCAACTATCTTATTGTCTTAGTGTTCTTGTACTCAGTTTCTTGTATTCTTTCCAAAAACAAGTCTCCAAAAGCCTATGATTAGTTCATTTAAGCAAAGGCATCACTAAATTAGAGAGAGTTAGAGTTTTCGTATCCTTTGTATCCATTGAGAGTAACATAAAGGTTGGTAACTTTACTATAAAGCTTTTTGCACCTTTCTCTTCTTATTGTTGTCCATTCTACTGTGTTCGCTTAATGAATCTTTGCCTTTATGGGGAACACCTTAAACATGAGGGATTTTCTAAGATTGAGTTGAATTGAAAAAGTTAAACTATTGTAATTAGACTTTGGCATATTTTGTGTGCAAACTTGGAATTCCTTGCAAAGTCTTTGTAACATTAACCATAAATAAGTATGTAGTACTTTTTTTTCTCCAAAAGGAGCTAGGAGGAAACCATCATTGTAAGAAACCTAGTTTTAAACAATATCATTCTAATTGATGAATAAGATGTTTTAAAAAATGGTTAACTATAACATTGTTATAACTTAGGATGGTACTATGTTGGATTGGATCGAGTTTGGTGTCAATATCAGTCTAATCCAACCATTAAATCTATGACTCAATTTTTTTCCAAGCTTAATCAGTGGGTGAAAAGATTGGGTTGTTTAGGCTTTTTGGGTTGAATCTTAAGTTGATCCCTCAGGCTTGAGTCTGACCTAAAGTTTGGTTAAATTAGACCCGTCATGTTGACTTTAAATTAAACTCGAGCTTAACTAATAACATAAGGATAAAGATTAAAAAACAAAAGAAAATTACAAAAAATTGGAATATTGGCCTAATGCATTAAATTAAAGTTAGTTCATAAAAAATTTCTTAAAAATCTCCTTAGTTCACCATTTCTTTTTTTTAACTTTTGAAATGGATTTAAAGGACTCTGGATTGTAACTTCAACACTTGGCCTACGATCCCTTCTTTATCATTCACGTTTTTTGTTACAAACTAGTGCATCTTACTTTGCTTAGCTATTGCTAAAGTTTTTTATTTTACTTAGTCATTATTATGCTCCTATTGTTTTGAAATAGATAAGTTAGCTCTGAGTTGTCAATAAAAGGCATTATGCTCTTCATAGGATTTTTGGAAATTGTTTTAGTTGAGTTCTTTTAAAAGAAGTCTATTAGTTTAAGTTTTTTAAGAGATGTTTGTTAAATTTAGAATATGATGAAATGTTCTTCATGTCTTATAATTCATAATAAAGTTTCATTTTTCAAAATATTTAGTTTCCTATTTTCTTAGTTATACAATTTTCTTTTTCTTTATTTCTTTCTTCTTATCTATCATGTTTTATTTGTCTTGTTAGAGGAGATTGAAAATTGTAGATGGAGATGGAGTTAGCACATAGGAAATAGTTTAAGCACACACTATAGTGTCGAGAAGCTTGTGAGGGCAAACTGGAGAACGTGTATGGAAGCATATCTTCATGGTCAAGAAGTTGATGCTAAAATTCCTACAAATACTCTAGAAAATGTTGAACCACAGAGAAAACAATAGGTTAATTGTTGAAAAGCTCTCTTTGCTCTAAGAACTTCAATTAGCAAATAGTTCATTAATTATGTTCGTGATATAAGTTCACCAAAAGATATATGGGAAACACTTGAGAGGTTGTTTTCCAAAAATAATATAGTAAGGCTTCAATTAATGGAAAATGAATTAGCAACCTTAAAGTAAGAAGGTATGTTTATCTCTGAATATTTCTTATGGTTGAAAAGTATTTGTACTAAAATTTCAAAATTAGATGCGGATGAAAAGATCAATGAAGCAAGACTGTGAATGTATCTCATTCAAGGATTAAAGGAATACACTCTTTTTATTATATGCACTCAAGGATGTGCTAATAAGCCTTCAGTTGAAAAATTAGAAAGCTTGCTTTCCAACTAGGAGGCTTTAGCGAAGCAAATGGCAAAGAATTTTAATTCAAAGAGTATTATCTTATCAAAGAGAAAACAAAATAAGAAAGAAGGACTAAATGTAGGAAAAGCTATTAATGATAACTCACAAAATCAAAACACAGTCAAATGCTACATATGTGATTAAATTGGTCATATCAAGAAAAGTTGTAAAGTAAAGCTTTCCAAAGCAAATGTTTTAAGTAAGAAATAAGATGAGAATCAACTAAAATGGTAGCAATGCTTCACTATACAAGTAGTTAAAGGAAGGAACAATGTTGCTATTGAGTCAACACAAGTTTAAGCACTTTTTAATCATGAAATATATGAAGATAAATAAATTATTGATGCTGGTTTCTCTCATCATATAACTGAAAATGATTCACTACTCTCAGATATGCATCAACACAAAGGAAAGCAGGTTATTGTTACCACTAAAAATCCATCCCATCTAGTTGCAAAAGGAGTTGTGAAGATTGTCACAAGTGATAGGAGTATAGTCAAGTTGAATGACATGTTTCATACTTAAGGTTTAAAAAGAAATTTAGTTTTAGTTTCTAAAATTACAGATTTTGTAAAACTTTTTTTGGACCCAAGGAAGTAAAAGTTCTTCATAATGTGAAAAGTATTTCTATTGAGGTTATTACCTATGGTAAGAGGAAAGGTTCACTATTTTTCATATCAGTATAATTTTATGTGAAGAAAATAAGCCAAACTAAGAACGTGAATATTTGGCATATCTGGTTGGGTCTTTTAGACTACCAACTATTGTAACAATTTTCTCAAAGAAGTTGATGGATGGCATACCAATTCTACAAAATGTCCTTGAAGATGTAATTTGTCAAGGATATCAATTTGGTAAGGCACATCATTTTCCCTTCTAAAGTCATCAAATTGCAAGTCTGCCATATTTAAATTGGTTCATCCAGACTCCAATTAAAGCATCAAATTATAGTGGATATCACTATGTCATAATGTAGGTAGATGACTTTAAGATACACTTGGGTGAAATTCGTTTAAAAAGAAGATAGAAGTTTTATCAAAGTTTACTGAATTTAAAAATGTTGTAAAGAGAAAATTTGGGAAGAAGATCAAATGCTTGTAGAGTGACAATAGAGGAGCAAATATGTCAAAATTGCTTCCAATATTGGAACAAAAATGGTATTTTAAGGTAAATTACATGTTTAAGTAACCTAATCAGCAAAGTGGTTTTCTAAAATGGAAGTTAGATCATTTTTTTTCGGTGAGTCTCTCATGACTACGTGATAAAAATCTCTTAAAAGAGCTTTAGGCCGAAGTTGTTCAATGTGCATGTTATGTAAAAAATCACGTACTTGTATGGCTAGGTAAAGAGAAATCTTTGTTAGTGTTTCTACATAATGAAAAGCCAAAAGTAAATTACTTTCGGGTATTTGGTTCAACCTGTTATATTTATATTCTAAAATCTAACCGAGTTAAGCTTGACCCAAAAGAAAATAAGTCTATTTTTGTTAGTTATGATTCATGCAGAAAATAATGGAGGTGTTAGATCCAAATATAAAGAAATTAATGACTTACAGATGTATGATGTTTAATGAATTATCCTCTTATTATTCGGCACATAAAACCTCTATTCACAAAACAATTCTTGACTATGATTAATAGCTATATATTATAAAAATAACATGGAGGCTTTTAAACAACGATGAATATCCAGGTTCAAACATCTCAAATTTGGATGATGGTGAATAGCAAGTTCAAAGGAGGTCTATAAGGGAGAAAAGAGAATCAAGTTATCTCCAAGATTATAAGTTGCAGCTTAATTAGTGCACTATTATGCCATGCGTCTTTGCTAAAGCATTAGATGAAGAACCAACAAGCTCCGAAGAAGCCAAAGATTGTATAAAATGGGAAGTAACTAAGCTAGTAGAAATTGAGGCTTTAAACAAAAATCATATATAGGAGTTGGTGGCAAAACTAGAAAATTACAAGCTCATTACTTATAAATGGGCTTACGATTGAAAGAGAAAATCATATGGGATTGTTGAAAAATGCAAAGTCAAACTTGTTACTGGTGAGTTTTCCTAAAGCTATGGGTTATATTATAAGCCTAGTTGTAAAAATGGTAATATTAACATCCTTTTTTTTTTCATGCAGCTTTTAAGAATTAGAAGTTATATAAAGAATGTATTTCTTTATAGAGAATTGGATCACAAAGTATTCATGGAGCAACTTGAAGGTTATGCCTTAAAGTAATATCATCGCTATGTCCGTCGGATAAAGAAGGCATTATATGGTTCCATACAAGCACCACGTCTTGATATGGTAAAGTTGCTTAATACTTTTATCTTTTTGTACATTAAAGTTGAAGTAAATCGCTAGTTAATATAAAATTCACTTATAATATACAAAATGCACAAGAAAGGGGGGGGGGTTGAATTGTGTATTCTTTTAGTGAATACAAAAACCTTTGATATTTCTTGAAAAGAACTTTTTTTCAAGCTATTAAATGAATACCAAAAATGTTATACAAAAATAGCTACGTAGTTAAATCACAAATAACTTCTATATACTTGTTTAAGAACAAAAGAAATTAAAGTGAAAGGTTAAAAGATACACACTGCGATTTTATACTGGTTCACCTCAAACCTTGGGCTACGTCCAGTCCTTAGAGTTCGTCTGAGATTTCACTATACTTCTTCAATTTTACAAGTATTCTTT
>JAOSBM010000006.1:24047013-24062660 GCA_027568955.1 Erythroxylum tenue
GGGGGGGCATACCCGCCCCATATCCGCCCCATTGCCATCCCTAATGGGTGTGCCTATTTGGATCAAAGAGAGAGAAAAAAAAAAGTAGATATTTTATATGGAAAAACATAAGTAATTGGACATGTAACATATGTACTCCGGTTTCCATCTTAGGCACATGGGAGCCAATACCAAAACGACAACAAAGTAATGGAGAAAGCCCCGCATTTCGCGGCACTAAAAGGGAGAGGTGTAGAGCACGTGACATTTCATCTTCTTTGCTACTAATAATAATAAAAATTATTATTATCATATTTATTATCACGTCCTTTTTGTATTTGGGCTTATGAAAAACAGTTTTTGTATATTATAGAAATAAAATTGCGTATTATTAGGCTCCTTCGTAATGATGAAGATGATGAATAAGAAAAATTAGACTTAATAATTGATTGCAATGTAATCTCAAAAAAATAATAATAATAATTGATTGCAATGTTAAATGTAAATCCTTGAGTAAACCAATTCCATGTTTACGAAGCATAATCCAACCCAAATTATAAAACCAAGCAGTATCGGGATTGCCGAATATATAGAATACTAAGAAAGTTCTAATAATATTATTTTATTGATGAGAATCCGTGACACTAACGCCGTAGGCCCCGCCATAACGACGTTAAGAAAACACCGTTTTCACGTAACGGAAAACGACGAAGCCAAGCAAAGATCAAATGTATAAAATGATCTTAAAGCAAAAGCACGCCAAGACAGAAGAGAAGAGGAGAGAGAGAGAGTTTCTCCAAACTCAAGCAGCATTATTCTTTCGCAAGCACTGTTTGGTAAGAAGGAAAATCTTTTGACGAGGAGGAAAAAAAAAAAAGAGAGAGAAGGCAAAAGAAGAGACAATTTTTGGTGGAGTTCCAGGAGATCCTTTGCGCATTTCTTTGTGGCTAATCAATTCGATTCTTAACCGCAAAAGTTTTTTATGTGTTGGACTTATTAAGCTGTGGGGTTCGATTTTTTAATACTTCGCCCTTTGAGCTCGTCGTTTCTTATTTTCACAATTCAAATCTCAGGTCAGTAGCAGTTTTTAGAAAATTTTCGTTTGCTTTTTCTTGAATATCGGTTCCGATGGCTCAAACTTGCTCTTCTAGATCTTCTTTGAATTCCTGGTGATTCTTTCGCTGGTTGGAGTTAGAATTATGTATAATTCGGTAATATCAGTATTTGGTACTTTGAATTCTGATGTTCAATTATTGTAATACTATGGCAGGTTCGTCCAATTAGGTAGTTCGGAGTTCTGGTTAGTTGTTTCTCGTGTGAAGTTTGAGTTATTTCCACGGAAGATTTTCTCAAAGAAAATTGTACACTGCAACTGCAATACATTGAATCTAAGACTCGATTTTGCTGAAACAAGCCAATGCGCCTCCGATCTTCGGCGGAGGCGTCATATCTCCCTCCAAACTTCTGTTCTTCCCAGTAAAACGGATCTGAGAAGAAGCTATTGCAAGAAAAGAATTATAGATAAATTTAACTTTTTCCGGAGGCTATCCATTACCAAAATTCAGTGATATAACAAATTAAAAATAAAATCTACACTGATTTTGGATGATGGAGCTTCCTCAACAACGTCACCTTGGAACAGAAGGTATTAGAAAGAAGTTAAATTTGTTTTTATTTTTTTCAAAGATTAGTAGAAAGCATGGAAATCGGAATTGGAATTATGATTTAACAAGCATAAGAATATGTTCTACCGCAGGAGCAAGGAAACAAGCGAATGACTTTCTCTCACTGTATACTCATCCAACAATCCAACAAGATCCAAAACCAACTTCTCAAGGTACTCATTTTCATTTCATGTTTTCCACCCTTTTTTCTGATTTATTTTATCAATTTGTTGTCCAATAGAAACAACATTTCGATACACAAACAAAAAGTTTTTGCTGATTTTAGTATCTTTATGAGGGAGTTTTACGTTTTTATGACCGATCGGGATTTTGGGTTTAGACAATTGAATCGTAAGATCTGGGCCATGGAGCTATAGGGTGGGGACTCGCCCCAAATATGATTTGCTAAAATCTCAAAAAGGAACCGAGTAATGAACACCATCAGATTGGAGCATTGTATGGGGGATTTTTGTGTGGGCTGGGTCCCATCCCATTGTGGACTTGGACATTGGTTTGACATGCCACATGATGCACATTTTTGCATATGGTGCATTTGCATGCTATTTTCACTTCAATAAAAACCTTAATTAATCCTTCTCTAATTTTACAAGAAATCTAGATTATAAAAGTATAATTAACGCTTGTTGATTCAAGTTCACATTAAATGACGAAATCACATGTCCCAATTAATTAGCCTGAAATGACTGGTTGGTGAATTGAAGAACATGACAATCATTGTTTACAAGACTTCATTTTTTCTATCCAAGTTGGAAATTGTTGGCTCGAGTTGCATTTCTTGATTTTTTTTGTTTCTCTTAGTAATTCTATAATTTATCTCCTGAGCGCTGGACCAGTTCATATGCACAAATATTTATTTAAATTGTAAACACTCTTAGTAATTCTATAATTTATCTCCTGAGCGCTGGACCCAGTTCATATGCACAAATATTTATTTAAATTGTAAACACAAATGAAGCTTCAACATGGAATCGGGGAAATTTTTTTTTTTCGTTTTATATATTATATGAATGAACATAAGCTGTCAAGTGGAGTATTTTCTTGATTGATTTTGTGGTGATGAACAGGTGGGTACCTCAAGACTCAAGATTTTCTTCGACCATTGGAATGGGTAGGGAAGACATCTGGTACTAAAAAAGAAACCAACGAGATTTCGACCCTCCAAAAGCCTCCACCAACTGCACCGCCGTCCTCGGAGGAACATATCCTTCCTGGAGGCATTGGGACTTACAGTATAAGCCACGTCTCTTACTTTAATCAAAGAGTTCCAAAACCTGAGGCCGCTGTGTATACGGTAGCAGAAGCAAGTAGTACTGAAAGAAACGACGAGAATTCCAACTGCAGTTCTTACACTGGAAGTGGATTTACGCTATGGGAAGAATCTGCATCAAAGAAGGGAAAGACAGGGAAGGAGAATGTTGGGGAGAGATCCAATATCATAAGAGGTAAGCTTCTTGGATAGAGTTTATACAGTAGTATTTGCTTTTAGTATTGTATACTTTTGCATTTTTTGGCATCAGCATGCAAAATGTCCATTAACCACCAGAGGCTTGGTAACTTGGGTTTTGTGGGGTTCTTTGATACTGACTTAAATTCGGCTTAAGCAGAAGTAGGCTCTGAAATCCTGGGCTTAAAAGGAAAAGTGAGCACTACCTTTTTAACTTTTATCTCCGGTGTTACGGTTATAGCTAAACGGTGAGAATAACGTTTTGTCATTTGGGGGAAAGTTGGTTTGGGATCTAGCGACGTAGGCCATTAATGCGAAAAGCGTTGTTGGGGTCCATCCTAGACCCAGTCCACGTTTGGAAGTAGCTATAGCAGCATTAGCTTTCGGCTAGAGCCCAATGTAAGGACGTCAGAACTCAGAAAATACTACTCAGCTGATGTTAAGATAAAACTTAAAAAAGGAAGATGTATGTGGTTGTCATTACGAACTTGCACGAGTTCGGGTGAGAGTAGAAAGTTTCGTATCTGAAGCTGAACATTATTGTTGAGGAGACGATAGAGTAATGACTACATATGCGGTGATTATGACAGTTATATATCCTACTAATTCATTATTACGTATGCTAATACTAGTAAACAAAATTAAAGAATGAAGGTAATACCATGATGACATTTGAAAGACTGCAAGCCGGGAAGAAAAGAAACGTGAGATGATATGTCAATGATCTAACTAGTAATTATCAAGATATTGTTTTTACGTCTTATCTCTCATATAGCGTACTGAATTTCGATTTTCTTTTTGACGGTGGGCAACAGAAACGGCAGTCAAGGCGGGGTGGTCGACGCCTGAGAGGCCGTCACAAGCTTCATCCAATAACCATGGCAACGGATTTAGCTCCCTCACTTCTCAGTTTGTCCCCTTCTTCTCCTATTTGAAGTTTTTGTTTTGTTTTTTGGTTCATTCTCTGTCTCTCATCACAAGTAATGTCATAATTAAATATCCACTTTTTTTAATGATGAGATTAAACTTTTAAACAGGCCGTTGGGACAGAAGAACCAGAGCTTTATGGAAATGATAAATTCAGCCAAAATTAGCAACCAAGATGACGATCTAGACGAAGAGGAAGAGATCGTTTTCAAGAAAGAAAGCCCTTCTCCGGTACAGAATGGTACTCTATTCTTTTCACAACTGGTTTCTTTTCTTTGAAAAGGATTTAAATGGTCTTTCTTTCTATTTTTGTGTGTGATTCTGGAGTTGTCTGTTCAATTGATTGTCACATTATCATCCATTCCTTTCCCATTTACATCTTTGAACTTGCAGGAGATCTGAGGGTAACAGTAGGCGGGAAGAGCAGTAATCAGAAAGCTAACACGCCCCGGTCTAAACATTCTGCCACAGAACAACGTAGACGGAGCAAAATAAACGACAGGCATGATTCCAACACCTTATCTTGTTGTTATAACAAAGGTTTCTCTCCAAAATTTTAAATGTTTCATAACCATTCTTTTCTTGGAACGAAATTATGCTAGACGTCAAATAGTAAAAGCAAGGGCCTTTATGGCAAAGTAAATACTTTATGTTAATTGTGCTTGGTGTTGCATCCCCAAAAGAAAAGTTATGTTTGGTGGCCCTACATAATACCATGTAATGAGATACCCCTTGCGAAATTATCAGCACGGGTAACTTTTCTGGGCGTGGGGTGATTGCAAATTGTCTTCTGAGTTAACATAAATCCACTGCCCACTTCATGGTTTACTAGAACTTGAAAACTATTGTGCAGGTTTCAGACGTTAAGAAAACTCATTCCTCATAGTGATCAAAAGAGAGACAAGGCATCTTTCCTATTAGAGGTAATTAAATTTTTAGTTGAAACTTCTGTTTGTGAAAAAATGTTGAATGATTGAATTTTTTATTCTTTCTGCAGGTTATTGAGTACATTCAGTTTTTACAGGAGAAAGTACATAAATATGAAGGATCATATGGAGGATGGAATAATGAACCGGCGAAGTTGGTGCCTTGGGTAATCCCTGAACTTGTGCATATATTGTATTTATGGTATAAAAAGAAATGTAATCCAATCCCCATTGATCCTTGGTGATGTTAAATCCAGACAGCTGATATCCCATTCATTTGATACAGAAAATCAATAATAGGTCTGCAGAGAATTATGCTGATCAATCTCGAATTATCATTAGTGAATCTGCCCCTGGATTAGCGTTCTCTTCAAAGTTGGATGAGAAAAGCATTACTGTGTCTCCTATTCCTGAAGGAACACAGAACCCAGCAGAATCTGACATGAGCTCTCCTACCAACTTCAAAGCAATTAATCATCCTGGAATAATAAACAGAGCTGTGTCTTTTCCAACATCACTTCCTTCAAACTTCTTTTGCCCTACCAGAAGTGGCATTGCTAACTTTCCACCTGGCCGAGGATTTGACTCTGAGAACATAGGAAATCAACCTCAAGCTCAATTGTGTAACATCGGATCAACTGTGGCTGATGGAGCTGCTGATAAGCTGAAAGAAGAGGATCTGTCGATTGAAGGTGGTACAGTTAGTGTCTCAAGTGTTTACTCCAGGGGGTGAGTTATGTTTAAGTATTCATCACTTTCACATTATCCTTTCCACGAGCCATCAACTTTGGTACTTTTTTCTTCATTTGAATGATCTAATTTTCTTTTTATTTTTTCTTGTTCAGGTGAATTTCTTCTTTTTTCTTGAATTTTTAAGCAAAATTAATCCATTTGCAAATGTGAAAAATACCTTATCCAGAACCGAATATTTTTGCGTTACTTTGTAAAGTGGTCGAAGGTGTTTATTCTGTCTTCCGATGGGTTCTTATGCCATTTGTTTTCATGACTAGTGATGATCTCTATCCGTGATGCTCTAGCCTATCTGATGTGAAAGTATTATGATTTGTTATTTGTACCATGCTTACAGTTTAGATTCGCTTTCTTCAAATTTTAGAAAGTTTTAAGTAATATCTGTGAAGTAATTCTGTTAAACTCTGGATAAGTATGGTTTTGAAATAAGAAAGTCTACTGACGTTTGGTTATTTTATATAACTCTTGAACACAACTCTCAGCTTTCTCGATTCTTGTTTTTTATTAAGAGTATGTTGAATTATGAATTAAATGGCATAGCTGGTGACACGGAACAGGTTGCTAAATACTCTGACACAAGCACTACAGGGCTCTGGAGTGGATTTGTCACAAGCTAGCATCTCAGTGCAAATAGAGCTTGGGAAGCAAGCAGGTGGCCGATCAATTGCTACAACATCCACCCTTAAGGTTTTCTAAAGTTGCTTAGAATGTCAACTTCCATTTTTCTTCAGTAGTATTCCATTCTATGGGACAAGTGACTCATGGTCTTTGTTCTCATTTTGGATTAGGAAAACGATGCTCCCTCTGCCAATCAAGGGACAATCAGGACAAGGATTTCAACTTCTGAGGAATCTCATCAAGCCTTAAAGAAGCTTAAGACAAGTAAAGGCTAGTACAGCGGCATCATAATATTCTTTTCATCACTAAATTTATTCATTTTTGGAAGCCTCCATCATGTTTTGGAGGGTTTATTCATGTCCTCATCATGATTGTATATGTAGTTTACCTTCAGTTTGTCAGGATGGACAGGGATTCTGACAGACATGTATTATCCAACTTTTTTGTGTTTTTTCATAGATGCGTCAATTCTAAGCATTGAGAAGCTGCCTATTCATTCAAAGCTTCCATTCCTGTAATGTTACCAGACAATAGCCTTTTTATAAAAAAAAATTGTAATTTACTGATCGCGCCAGGATGAGCAAATCTGTTTACTAAAGTGGAGGGACATTAGTTTCTCAAGCCGTTTTTTTCAATTGGGTGGGAGATGGACCTTTTGAGGCCGTGTACAGTATTCAGTCTTTTGTATTTTCTTTTTTTGGTAGAAAACGGAGCCTAAACCCAAAGAAACACTACAGCTAAGCTACACGGGGTAGAGAGATGCCTACTGCGTCCGCAAACAGTAAAGGGGAAATTCCTTCGACAATTGCGTGAAACCAGTGAAGTCCTAACGGCAGTCAATAGCTATAATTCGCTAGCCAATTCGCACAATGGTGCCCTTCTCGATAGACATGATATACTATCACCTCCCATTTTCTAGAAAGCAGTTCTTTGATAGCTGGCACTAAATTATTAACCACCTGGCTTCGATCACTCGAAATAGTGGACACTACTAAGGCAGAGTCAATAGACATATCCACCTTAGAGTAACCATGAAATCAAGCAAGAGTCAACTCATGATAAACTGCCCATAATTTAGCCTGTCAAGACGTACAAAACCCCAAATTTGTGCCAAACCCCACCAACCAAGTACCGCTAACGTCTCTAATAAGCCCTCGAGTTCGGTAGCCTCATCAACTATATCATTAGCCCTCGAGTTCGGTAGCCTCATCAACTATATCATTCTCCTTGTTCTCAGTATCCAAATTATGAGTAAATAGTTTTGGCCAATGACTTCACATTTTTGATTTCCAAGCGCTTTAAATTGTTACCTTCACCTTTTTTATGTACCTTAGGCGTGTCTTTCTTAATATCTTCCTAAATGTTTTCACCATTAGAAGCTATATCATCAGTTATTACTATAATGGGAGGAGAAGTTGGTGAAGAAGGAATAACAACAATGTTGGTTAAGATTTCACAATAGAATAATTAGGATTTCAGCTAGATTAGGAATTTTAGTTAAAATTTTAACTAAATAATTAACATAAAAATAATTAAACAAATTAAAATATTAACAATTTTAAGTGTTTAAAATAAGTCTCTTAAGGTCCATTATCTCACATGGTGTACGCGTGACAGTAGAGCCAACTAATTAATTTTTAAAAATAATTAAAAATATCATGTTAGTGATGACATAAAACTTAACAAATGAAAGTTTAATTCCGTTTAATTTTCTGTAAATTTGAGGTCTATTTTAAACATTTTTAAAAATTAGGGTTAAAATTGAACACTCTAAAATGTTGAAGTTTAAGTTGTATTTTAATAAAAAATGATAGAGTTCAATTAGCTAAATATAAGTTGAATCCTCAAGTTTCAGACCATTTAATTTAAATTCTAACTTTTCAAAATAAAATTTAAGTGAACTAAAAATTAAGTAGAGTTTAATTTTCATCTGATAAGTACACGTCATTGTTTTCTTAAAAATGAAGAAACATATTAACACAATAAAAAAATTTCATATTTTTATGTATCAATCTACCAAATCAAAGTGCCACACTCACACTTCACACCTTTTTTTCTTTTAAAATTATTAAGTAATTATTAATCGCATGTCTTATGTAAAAATTTTACTTAAATTTAAATTTAAATTTTGTAATAGCACCTAATTAATTATAATTAGTAAAAAGTTAATGAATCCCAAAAATAAAAATTGTCCTAACTCAAAAACGATAAACCCTGACTAACAATCCTCCCACCAGCAATTCTCCTTCTTCCACTCTCGTTTGGTTCCGGTTCCGGTTCCTCGCACATGCTTTTTCGAAAATGTCCCCACAATATACTGGGACTGGCCATGGGTTGGAATAAATATAATGCCCGATCTTCTCTTCCAATTACACCGACTTCATCGTTGATGTACTGAATCCTTATCGCTAACAGAAAGCAGTTTCTTGTTCAGAGAACCAGAGGTCCTAGCTTATGTAACATGGGACTTTTTGCTTACAGTCTATCCAGTCAACGTTACAACCTCTAACTTCAGAAAGACTTTAAACAAAATTTCGATAGAATAACGATATGGTTGGGCTGGGTACGTTTTGAGGATATTAAATTTACAATAAAAGCCACATTGTGACGCAGATCATCAGAATCATTAAGCCCTACAAATACGATACAATCTACTTGAAGAAAAAAAAGCTAAAACAAGAAACTAAGAATCATACTCGGAAGTCAAAAGCGTATTTGTGCTTATAACATTGTTCATGTTGTTTTTGATGAGGTACAACGTTTGGCCGTAAGAATTAGAAAGATGTGCTGGGTGATGTTGAATGTTAATAAGTTTTGCAAACCTTCTTTGATAAAAGCAATTGAATTTTGCATTAAAAATAATGATTAAGGTTAATCATCATTTGAGTTGCTATATTTTGACGTGAAAGCGATTAAATTATTAGACATGTCAGTAGAAGACAAAACGTTTTTCATAAGATGCTCCATGTCTTTGCATCGAAGTGTTCCCTAGTTTTTGGTAAAAAAGCAGACTCAGTATCACTGTCTAGATGGATTTTTTTAATCAGTTCAGCACACAATTTCTTTTCAAGAAAAACCAGTCATTATCATTGGCAAAGCAGCAAACTTTCTGAGTTTCCCAATACCAAAGCACGTGATTGGATGGACCATGCCACCGTTACCTAAGCAGCAGCTAACTGTTATGCATCTACGGGTCATAAATCCATTTTCAGAATCTGAAATAGAGTTTCAGAGGTCAAAAGGCCAACATGGAAGGAAGGTTCTCTGCACTTGATGGTCTCCACTCTCCACGCGAATTCCCATCTCTATCATCTTGTCAAACTTTTCTTCCAATAACAAACAAGCACTCCCAGCCGACCAGTTTGGTGCGGGAGGACTTGTAAGCAACCACTCAAATTCTTTTCTCAGCTGTGACGACACGCCAATTAATCACTTCACAATTGTTTCAATGGTGGAATCATTCCCTAATCTTCTTCTGGTCATATTTGTTTTTCATTGTAACAATTCAGAGAAAGTTCTAGAGTTTATTGTCAGCCTGGTGATACGTTCATGTATATATAGTTTTGTGTACCAGATCCCCATAACAAATTCCAACCGAGATCGGAATACCACCTCGACTTGCCAGGCAAGGAAACCTTATGTTGCATTTAATTAGAGCAAAAATGAAAATTATACCACCTTTACCAGCGCCTGCTGTTTTAGTTTAATATGGAACTCATCCTTTTGATTCACTGCAGTTTTTGCAATTTAATTGCCAAAAACCAGTAAATCAAAGGTTATGTCCACTTGACAAGTTCAATATGTGAACCTAATCATAACACATATCTAACACTTGTACACCGATCTGTAAAAATGAGAGTCGGGGTGAAAATAGCAAAGCCAAATGATAACACTGAACAGATAAATTTCAGGAGTGTGATATTCGGTAGGAACTAAAAGATTTTATCGATATTGAAAAATAAACAAAAACGTACAATGGAAGGAGGAGAGCTTAACCTTCCAGGTAGCCAGAGATCCGGTAAGTCACAACTATATTTGCATCCCCCAGTGTACAAACGCAGTTTTGCGGACTGACATCACCCTGCAATGGCAGGTTAGCTTCTATACATGAGAATCCAATTATTCGCATATAGTAAAGATGACAATGTCCCCCGCCTGCTTCTTTTGACCATCTCAGGCATTCTTCAAGTATAGAAACTTTCCTAATCGTAACTTTTCCATCTCCAAATAAAGAACTGTTTTATGATTTGCAGTAAATTGCAAGCCCGGTGGGAGAACATCTGTATGTCACAGCCTCATACAACAACTATCACGTACTACTTAATTGATCATTTGACGATAGCAAGCACTCTTCTGGATTGGAATAGAAGTAATCCTCTTCTTTAGGCCTGTCCGGAATCATCAACCTTTTTGTTGGGTTCCCCATCCGCTCCGCATGAGCTTGTTTTACAGAAAAGGAGAACTCATCCCAACTCAAAGATCCATTATTGTATCTGTCTATTAGATCAACCAAAAGCCTCCTGTCCAGTAAAATTGTCTCCTTGAACCCAAGGAATCTGAAATACATTAGACAATGTAAACAATAAGTGTGATTCTGATGTCAAAAATCTTGATTCTGATGTCAAAAATCTCCTCATTGATACAGCTATTCCAAAGAGAAACAAGGGCAAGATGATGACTAAACAAAATAATACCTAGGTTCAACGTAGGGGCATACACAAGTTTTTGTTCCTCAGACAGATGCAGAAAGTTAAAACTGGAACGGGAATGAATCCCACAACATTATATCATTAAACTAATCAGATATGAAAAAATATTGATTGATAGCCGAAATGTACCTGCGGTGGCCTTCAACAACTTTAGCCATGTTTCCATCATAAGTGGGGATAAATATATCACTTTCCAGTGAAACCAGATAATCTAATGCTGCCATCTGGGAGGAGTGATTCTGAAAGAACCTGAGGTCTGAAGGTTCCAACAGTGTTTCCTTCCTGACCTGTTTCAGTAAAACCAAAAGAAACTAATTAAAATCATGGACAATAATAGTTCCCACAGATTTAACCAGTTAAAGTACAGGTTTAAGTTACAAACCACTCTAGGATATGCTGTTGAAAGGCTTGCCATTCTCCTTTCTCCACCATATATCTCACCAGCTGCTATATAGATCTGCATGTTTGGATCAATGTCCAGAGCCCTCAATGTAAGGGCTGTCTCCTCTGGTGTTAAAGGGCATAATCCATCTTTTCTTTTTAAGTCTGAATTTATTATCTTCTCCTTCCACCAGGGATAAGCATATCTGTTAACATAAGAAATTTATCAAATTAGCATATAATATTAAGTTAGTGCTTCAGGCACCTGGTACTGGATAATGGAGAAAGGTGTCCACCAAGCTCACCTCATTCTTGTCAATTCTTCTACCTCATCCCAATCGCATCCTTGAGTACAACCAGAAAATGCCAACATGTCCATTTCATATCTAAGATGAAGCACCAAGAAAGGACCATTTTTCCTTAGAAGCCTGATTACTCTCTTACCCAACTCCTCAATCTGCGAAGTGAATCTAAGAGCACTAAAATTTACACGGCATCGCAACCTCTGAATCTCAAGTGGTTGATGATTGTTAGCTAATCGAGCATCAGTTCTATTTAGATGCACAACTTTGTACTTCCATATCAAAGGAAGAATCTGCAAGCATAACAAAAAAGAAAAGGGAAAAATTATGAGTTAATAAATCCATAGATGACAACAGTACTATACTTGTCCAAAGTTAATATGGCACCA
The DNA here is from genome assembly GCA_027568955.1 of Erythroxylum tenue. Lineage (NCBI taxonomy): Eukaryota > Viridiplantae > Streptophyta > Magnoliopsida > Malpighiales > Erythroxylaceae > Erythroxylum > Erythroxylum tenue. Next base: position 24,059,124 of record JAOSBM010000006.1, read on the forward strand.
CAGTTTTTAAGGTTGATAAAGTAGATGTAATAAGGCAACAACTACGTCTTATAACAATGAATTTCGGTATTTATGGAAAAGATTTAAACACTAACCAACCTGATTACGATAGTAAGAAATATCTGACCAACTAATCGGTGCCATTGTATAAGTCATCCCCAATTCCATTCTTCTCTTTATCCTAGGAGGCAATTCTTTTAATATTCGAACCTCATCTCTCAATGAGGTGATAAAATGATCCACATCAAATATGTCTTGGAATTCACTGTCATGTCATCAAAAGTAATCCGGAAAGGTTGAGTTGTGATATAAAGCTGGAAAAAGTCAAACGACATATGCTACGGATTTAAACTTATTAAATGGTAAGTTGACACACCTGGGATCAGCCCAAAATGAGGTCTTATCAAGTTCTGGAACTATAAGAGTGACGTTCAAATGTCTAGCTATAGCCACCATATCACAAATCTGTAAAAACGTAAAGTGATGAAAGAAACACTAATTAATCCCCAGAAATGTGCGGATTGAGAATGTTTCAAAAAGTACAGTAATCCATTAAGAGGATAAGGAACCCATGGCAATCAAATTACGCTACGCAAATAACTCACCGCCGCTCTCATTTGATTAAGACCTCCGTTACATGAAACCATCAGATATCCATTGTTCTTATACACCCCTACAGGAAACAAAATAACCAGTAAATTTAAAATTAAATGCAAAACCAAACAAAAGTAAGTTCACAAACATCACCAAAAGCTATCCACCCATAAACATCCCAATTTGAAGGCATTTACTTCCCACACAACAAAAATTATCAATATAAAAACCGTTTTTTCATTTTTCAATGATCCCAAAGTGAATTTATTAACAAATAGTAATGAATGAACTACTACGACTCACTCTTAGGTGGCAAAACCATAGCAGGGACAGCGGGGACTTTTTCCTGCAAGACGGAGATGGCGGAGGCTTCATGAGAGAAACAAGATGGCCAACCCTTCAAAGCTCTAGGTCCCCACATCTCTCCGATGGTCGTCAACTGAACGATGCAAGTCCACAACAGCACCGACGTGGTGGCGCGTATCAACCACATCTTCATTGTCGACTTTGATACGCTCTTCTTCACCTTTTCCACACTTTTCACCAATCCCATCTTCTTTTCCTTACGATTAATATTCTCTCTTTCACACCTGCACATCTCCCATTCACCACACTACAGACCTCCCTTTTTCTTCCTAAGCAATGCACTCTCAATAACGGGTTTTATGATTTAACCAAATTCACACCTGTTGCCTAACTTTCCCACTTAAGATCCAAACTTTCCTTGCGTGCTCTGTTTTCCCTATTCAGAATCTTCAAGATCCCTTCACCAAAACCTCCCCATTGTGGCACCCCAGAATAATAAGACCAATTGTATTTCCGATAACCAGAACATAAATTAACACAAAAATGTTCCTCAAAAGCGAAACTTTTCACTTCCCAAATAACAAAAACCCTAATTCACTCACTCGTTCAACAAAAATCATCTGTTCCGAATTTCATCCACGATCTCCTCAAAATTCCCGGCGAGAAAACTGAAAGTCACAACTCGCCGGAAATTCGCGCCGGTGGTTACCAAACCATGCGTGCACGATTAAATAGACACGAAAGCAAGGAAAAGACGGACAAGGAGAGGGAGACAATAGATTGGGGAATTTATTACAGAAACACCATCAACAATGGACTCGATGCGATGCGGTTGTGATAGAAAAGCTAAATGGTGTGAAATCAGACAGGCACCGCACGACCTTTCACTTCGATCACATTTGGATTTTGGTTTCTTTATTATTTGTCTTTTTTATGTTAAAAAAAAAAGAAACAATAAAAAAATTCTTAATTAACCACGGTTAAGTAGAGTCTGACCATGGTTAAGAGATAGGGAAACATACCTAGCCAATTAATGCGTGCCAGCTTTCAAGTGGTCCGATCAGGAGTTTAAACTTTTCGGTACGTGGCTATTGATCTAGCCGTGGTTTGATACACGTGGCTGTTTCAGACGGCGGCAATCTTATGATCGATCATCGCATGGTTATTACGGTTGTTGATACTTGATACGCCGACAATATGTCGCGATAAAATGCGCGATAATTTCGCCAGGATGGGACAATCGGAGATCTCCTATTTATTCTTTTGTTGAGACCGAGATTCACGTGGGACATTTGCCATGTAAATCTAAGGTCTCCCATTATTATGGCTTGCAAATTTGACTCATAATAATACTTGCTGTCTGGACCGGACAGGTATTATAATTAAATAAAAAAGGATATAGAATAACTCGCAAATTAGTTGACATTAAACAGTATATCCAGGGGTTAATAGTAATAAAGTATTAAAAGGTTGAAACATCAAACATCACATGCTTCCCTTTTTTTCACTTTCCATTCCAAATAAAGCTGCACGACACCGTAAGAAACGCCGTCCAAAGTAATTATGCAATTCTAACTTACCTATTCTATAATTGTGTTTACTTTAGCTTTAGCCACAAAAGGATGGGATTTGGTCTTCGTCGTCACTCGTCAGAATGTCGGTAGCTCCGTTAAGACAGAGTTGAAGGGACGTACGTGTTACAACCGTTGATTGAGACTACACTCACGCTTTTTGCGTATTCACGCGCTATCCGTTCTGTCAAGTCGTGGCTTGCATCATGATGGCCGCTACCAAGTACTAGCAAGTTGATTAGGAGATTGTGATTCACGCGTAGAGGAGGAAGTGTGCATGTACAGGGAGAGGAGGTACCCAATCACTTTCCTCATAAGCCGCTCTTTCACTTATTATTACATACTCTTCTTATTATTAAATTTAATTTAATATCCTTTGATGGATTATGAAATTTCCATTAAATGCCACAGCTAAGCAGTGAACTGAAAATTGGTTGTAATTATACGATATCATATTGGGTTGGCAATTATTTTTGAATGAGTCTAAGTTGTGGGTGGAGGTGTTACGTTGTAACTATTGTAATGGAGGGTCTATACCCTTTTTTGCTAAGGGTTCGGATTCCAATTTATGGAAGGGGGTAGTTAAGAGTTTTGATTTATTGTTTCCTCTTTCGGTTTGGAGGGTTGGGGATGGTTCGCAGATTAGTCTTTGGTTTGATAATTGGTGCTCGGGTGGTCCTTTGGTGGATCATATGGATGGCTTGTCAGTAGGGGAAGAACATTTTCGGGTAGCGCATATAATTACTGACGGTTCTTGGGATTTTTCGGGCTTACGTTCTGCCATTCCGGCTCAGCTCAGGGAGGTTATTCGAGCAATTCCTTTGCCTTTGTTTTCTTCGGTGCCAGATAATATGTCGTGAAGTTTTTCCCCGAATGGCGCATATTCCGTTCGGGCAGCTTACAAAGCCCTTCTTTCGGAAGAGGTAGCTAATGTTCCTGTCTCGTCTTATTTTTCTTGGTTGTGGAAGGTGGCTGGCCCATCAAAATTTAAACATTTCTTATGGTTACTTGGGCATTCATGTCTTCCGACAAATTCTTTGAGGTTCGCGCGGGGTTTGGCTACCTC
>JAOSBM010000006.1:24090724-24105944 GCA_027568955.1 Erythroxylum tenue
GGATTAAACCTTCGATTTGCATTCGATTCCGCTTGGATTTGTTTCCGCTTCGGAATTTTCTTTCGTTTGCTTTCGATTTTGGAAATCGTTCCCATTCGTGTTTCGTAAGTGAGTTGGGTTTCGAAAACGGGATCCAACATATTTTGATTATATCCCTTCACCAATAATCTTGTATGCTCTACTAGTTTGTTACCGTCTTTCTTAATCTTGAATACTCATTTATTTTTTGAAGCCTTATTGATTTTGGGAAGTTTCACTAACTCACAAATCACATTCTTTTTTAATAAGTTCATCTCCTCTTATATTTCTTTAAGCCAACAGTCTTTGTCTTCAAGTGACTGAACTTTTTGAAAATTCTCTAGCTCCCCTTCAGCAGTGACCAGGAGACAATCCCAAATAGGCTATTTTATCGAAGGTTTCTTCACTCTAGTTTCTCTTTAAAGTTAGACATCTTTCAATACTTAAGCAGGTTCTCATGATTATAATGTTTATGGACCTCCTGTACTTCATCCACAGGATATGTCTCCTATGACTCATCACCATCAGATTACACGTAATCATTATCATCTTGTGCTAGCTTATGCTTACATTCTTCACCTGTAGGTTAATCAACAGAATTATAAATAGGGGTAGAATCTATAGTACCGAACAACAAACTGTTGGAAATAGTATTGTCTTCTTTCATGCAATTTGCACCTATCTTATGATCGTAGAAGCTTATGTCCCTACTTATAATAACCTTCTAGTTTTTTAGGTCGTAAAGCCTGTAGCCAAACTCCTCATCACCATATGAACACATAAGGAATAGTCTTCAAATCTAGTTTTGATACTCTTTTGGGGATGTCAACCTCCAAGATGATAAAAGGAGTTATGTTGATCATGTACAATGTGGTTCATATTCCCTCACCCCAAAAGGACTTTGGTAGTTTTGACATTCAAAGCATATACTAAACATTCTCCATAATGGTTCTATGCATCATCTCGGTAACTCCATTATGTTATGGTGTATTAGGTTTCATCTTCTTTTGTCTTATGCCATATATTACATAATATTCTTCAACTTAATTGGAGTTATACTCTCTACCATTATTGATTTGAAGACATTTAAGCTTTCTCTCTGTCTCCATTTCCACTATCATATGAAATTTTCAAAAGGTCTCATTCACATAACTTTTTGTTTTCAACATGAAGACCTAAGTCTTGCATGTGGCAAGATAAATGTAACAAAATAATTGTTACCTCCTAAGATTCTACCTTTATGGGACCACACATGTCAAAATGTGCTAGCTCTAACTTCTCCTTCCTTCTTGTAGTCCTTTTATAAAACAAAACTCAATGCTACTTTCCAATCATACAATAATTATAGGGGTTGAGAGAAACTAGTCTTCCTAAATGATAGATGCATATTTAACTATAATTATATACCCATATTTCATGTGCTTTGCTTGATATTTAACAATTTTGTTGTATATTTGGTACTTCATTTGCTCCAAATGCATGTATTGGTGATAATTGCCTTCATGGACAAAAAAAACAAAAATTCAAATGAAATCATGATATAAAACAAATATTTGAAGTTACTTGGAGATACACGACCATGTAAGTCTCTAAGAACGTGTAAAGTCACAATTTTAGGTATTCTTTGAGCTACACAATGTAACATTCTGTTACCCATGTTAAGGCTAAAATAGTAAATATAAGAGATTACTGAGGAAATAGAAAACACATTTCATGCTCATGCATTACATGATATGCACACACACGTGAATATTGAATCTTTACACATAAAAATAATTATACATGCATTGATTGACAATTTTCGGGTATAATTGTTTATAAATGTGATTTTATTAAGAATTGTGTTTTTTATGTGTTGAAAATTAATTTGGAGGGCATATTTAGTGATTTAGAATTTGTGGTGAAATTTAGGGAAAAAAATTTGGGTAATTTTTGGACTAGGAAAAATGCCAAGTGGTAAGACAATTGATAAATGGCAGTAGAAATTACTCTCCATTGGCAATGAAAATTTTGATAAATGATTTTAGGATTTATTGACAAGTGCCATTGAAAATTTGGGAGAAAATTAGAGTAGAAATTGAAATTGATTGGACTAGTTAAATGAAAGAAACCAATCTAATGCCTTAGAAATGCTTGTCACTTGCCCAATGATGGCCTCTCAAACCAACAAAAATAAATTCCTATTCTAGAACACTTAAACGAGCAAAGTGGTGAATAGGGTCGAACCATAGAGACCAATATAGCAATTGTTTATTTGTGTGGAAACAATAAAATAAAAACAAGTAAAAATAAAAATAAAAATGAAAATGAAAATGAAAAGAACTGATTTAGGAATGATTGATTTTAGAACACGAAATCACGTCGAAGGAAATTACAAAAAATAAACATTGAAAGTAATATAAAGAAAAGCCTAGCCAAGGTACTCCTCCGTTTGATACTGTAATTCGATCACAGACTCAAACATATAAATTCTGTTCATTCTTATGGACAAAGTTATAGCTGACAGTGAATAGCACATATCGACCAATACATTCGTAATTATTTGATAACCTCGAGTAAAGCTCCGTAGATTATTACGCTAACCAATTAGACTATTCCCGAGTAAAGCTTCGCAGAATATAATCTATGGCAGCAATAGGCTCTAATGGACCTTTGTCTTAACCAACAGAATCAGAAAAGCTACAATCGATTTAGACTAAATTATTTAATCTCATTAATTTCTTAATTGAAATTAATTCGCCACTTCGATAGACAGCAATCACAGATTAACTAATCTATTCGGCAATTTATCACCAAGTCGATCAATTAATAGTCTCATTAATCAACAAACACGGCGATAATAAATTGATTAAAGCTTAGAGATCAAACAAACGTAAGAGATAAACAAAAGCAATTAAATCAAGAGAGTCTCACAAATTACATGAATCAAACGTTGGATACCTTGTCTAGATTAAAACGTTAGCCATGCATAGCATTATTCTCTATCTACTATAGTTGATTTGACCATTTAATATTGGAGTTCTTTACGCACGACGTCCACAAGCTTGCGACTAAATCAGCTCCAGCAGAAACTCAGCTCCAACGTTGGTCCATGCCTACAGCCCAAGCCTTCAATCCCTCCTGAAACACACTTCAACGTTGGTCCACTCTCTTTTTGATTGTGATAAAAATAATCCTCCTTCCAAAAGTTGTTGTCGTCGTCCACTATTGTGATAAATATCAATCTCCCAAAAACTGTCATCAACTCTCCTTTAATTGTGATAAAAATAAATCTCTCAAGCTACTGTCGCCGTCCACCATTCCTGCACTTAAGACCTAAATTTGAGTCTATTTCGGGCTTCTTTATGGGCTGAGCTATTTTTGGGTTTCTTTTGGGCTTGCTCCACATCGAGATGGGTATCTGTTCAAGTCGTCTATGGACTGGTTCGTCACTACAAGCAATTCAAAATTGGACCCAAACTCTGATCATTCTCAGACTAGTTATGTTGTCTTATTTCTGGACCAATTATGACTAACCATAAAACGTAAAATATAGAACTTAGACGATTCAAAATTGATCATCAGAAAGATCATTGAGTCAGCTTCAATTTAAGCTTTGGATCGCAGAAATCCAACGGTTGGATCTTCAGACATGAATTTTTGAAGCACAAGAGGTCAAATTGTACGTCTCCAACTTTACATCATTTTGCGAAAATTTACTGCTTTCAAATGACGGCTCCAAAAATTCTGAAACTTGGTGGAAACATTCTTCAATGAGTCAAGATTATGCCTGCCAAATCTTAGAATTTTCTAACGCACCAATCCCGTGATAAAAATTCCCAAATGTCCAAAGGTCAAATCTGCCAGAAACTAAAAAATAGTGTTGATTTCAACCTATTAAGGACTTTTTGTAATTTATGTGTCTAAAGCTCTAATAATTATGAAACATGATAAATAGGCCATAGATATCCATAAAACACATGCAAGATACTAAATATAAGGTTCTAAAAACATATAAAAATATGATTGCATCACCCAACCATGTGTTAAGTCATTAGTTTTAATTAAAAGAACCCCCTTGTTGTCTTTCACGATGTTTCTCTCTACAAAAGGGAAATTGGTGCTTACTTTGGTTCTTTTCTTCTCTCCTTCATTTTCGTAGTCTCTCTTCAAATCCCCATTCACCTTAAACCCAACCCCCTCACCTTTCATGCTACTCTTTCACCTTGCTTTCTCTTTCATTCTCACCAAAAACCCAAGCCTTTCAACCTCAAGATGATGATGATTGTGGGATATTGGTGAAGTTAGGGATTTTTTTTTATTTTCTTGAAGAATTTGAAGATTTGGTAGCTAAATCAAGTAAGTCATGTTTTAATTTTTTCTTTTGGGTTTGGTTAAATGAAGCATTTGTGATGATAGTTAGAGGTTAATCTCATAAAATGGTATTTTGAATATGTGGGTGTCGTGAATGGTGAGGAGTGTGTAAATTTCTTGCTTATATATGCTTGATGAGCAATAATTTATAGGGAAGTTTTAGAGGTTGAATGATCATGAAAAGGAGTTTTGTATATGTTAGAATGTTGGTGAAGAAATGAACATATATATATGTATATATTGATGTTTTGTTTCATATAAATTCTAAATAATGGGTTAGGAGTTGTTTTAAAGATGATTGATATTTTATATGATGAGTAAGAAACTATGAGTTATGCTACATATGTTTTTAAGATGGATTGGTTGTGAAAAGGATGTTTTAATGAGAATTAGAAGTTGATGAGTATAGAAATGTGTTTATGACCTATTTGTGTTAATGAATGAGTGTAGAGATGAGTTGAAATAGAGTTGAGGATGAGGAGTAGAGGGAGTAGAAATGTAATCTTTGTATGAGTTGTGTTAGGGTAAGATTTGGAAACAAAATTGGTAGTTGATTTGGAAAATTTAGCAGCAACATGATCTCTGAATATGTTCCAGTGTTTTAGCCATAACTTTTTCTCTAGTTATCTAAATGAGGTGATTCTTAGTTTGGATTAAACTAGAGACATGCTACATTTTTTATGAAGACATCAAATTTAAATTCTATCTTTAACAGTCTCAAAATTTGTCATGAATTTGAGAACTGGGTGTAGTACATTGGTGGATGAATGTATATGTTGTGTTCTATTTTGAGTGTATGAGAATGTGTTATATTTTGAGTGTTTATGATCAAGTAAGGAATGTGAATTGTGTATAGATGATGTTGAGTTGAAATTAAGTATATTTGAAGAAGTTATCGATTTGAGATGATGAATCAGATGAGTTCAGAGTTGAGATTTGAGAGTTAATGAAATCTAATTGGTGTATGAAATGTTTTGAAGTGATATTGCTTTAGAATAGGTGAATTTGGGAAGATTATGAGTGAAAGGGATGTTAGAATAGATTTAGGATCTATTAGAGGGGTCTTGGAGAGTGAAAATGTTAGTTAAACCTGAAGGTTACACGGTCAGGCCGTGTATATTCATACTGGTCGTGTATTCCTGATGCAGAAAAATTGCCAGACCCGTGGGTTACACGGTCTGCTGGTATGGTTTCACACGGCCTATGTTTTGCTCCTTCAAATGACAAAATCTCGCTTCAAGTTCTTCATGAAAGTTGTATATATAGAAGTCCTCTTCGAAAACGTTCAAATACAAACTTAATCCAATATCCCTAGTAAAATTTATGCCAATTGTCCCGAGATAGGTACAACATGATTGAGGACATGAGCATGTTTGATTCTTTTGGCCATAACTTCCTAACCCGACCTCCGAATGACATAATTCTTGAAGCAATAGATTTCTAACACATTTTTCTATCTCTATATAAAAATTGGTAGCGTTATTAATTTATTTGAACATGTTTTATTGAAGGAAAGTGAGGGAATCTGTTGGAATAGTATAAACTGGTATGATTCCACTAAATATGCTAGGTTGTTTTGGTTATATCTTGATCTTTAGTCATCAAAATGAGATGATTTTTTATTTTGAGTAACATAGATAAATATTGCTACAAATTACATGAAGAAGTCTAGTTTTGATACAGTCTCTAAGTCTTTCAATTTTTGGATGGAAGTTGAGTTTAGTGTATTGTTTCGGTATAAGAATAGTCCGGAAATGTTTGAGGTATAACTTTCGGATTTTTGAACCAAATTGAATGATTTTGGTGTCATTAGAAACTTAAGATAATGAGGAAAATTTTCTAGAAGAAAGTGTTGCCAAATTACTTTGTTTGCATTGCATAATTGATCATGGAAAATAAACCCGAAGGTCTGAAAATTTAGAGAAATTTATAAGAAGAAAGGAGAGTTTGGAATGTGTAATCTTGTAATGTTGGAATAACATTAGTGAATGAAGTTGTAATATTGGAGCGTACTTTGAGTAGACCTGGATGGTCTTACCTTATTGTTTGTTTTGTTTATGTTATAACTTGAGTGATTATAAATGTGATGTGAATTGAATGTGTGATTCTGGACAGTGAAGGTCTGAGGTTTCTAATGCTTAAATGTAATATTAAAGTGCTAATTGTATGTGAATGTGATGAACTAAATGCTTCATGACATGAATGCATGATTCAAAGTGTATCTCAACATAAATGTTGAATACTGGACTAAGGTTCGATGATATGTGAAAATGAATAAGTGATCATATGTGATTGATGCATTTCACTACATGAATGCATGAAAGATAAAGGCAATTGTGACCAGAGTAGCCAACGCGAAAAGAGCTTTAAGCTCAGTTATGCGCATCAGAGCCTTAGCCTCAACATTTAATGAGCTCGGTATCTTCAATGGATGTAATATCCCATTACCCATGTTGAGGCTAAAATTGTAAATGTGAGAGATTCACTGAGAGATTAGAAATGTGTTTCATGCTCATGCATTATGTGACATGCTCATGCACATGAATGTTGAATCTTTGCACACATGAAAATAATTATACATGCACTCATTGACATTCTGGGTATATTGAATAGTAATGGGATAGATTGAGATTTGTGGTTATAGTGAATGAGTATAATGAAATGGAGTAAAAAGACTAGAAACAAAAATTTAAGAGTTGGATTGAGTGAAGGAAAATACATTGGAGAAGTTTACTGAGATTATATAGTATGGAATTTTAGGACATTAGGGTCGAAAGTTAGGGTCCTTAGAAGGGAAGATGCTCAAGGGAAAGATGTATTGTCTGTAAGGATGATTCGTCTATGAAGTTTTATCGTCTGTAAAGAAACTTCGTCTGTGATGACGTCATATCGTATGTGAAACATGTATCGTCTATAAGGATGATTCATCTGTGAAGTTGTATCGTCTGTAAAGACGTTTCATCTGTGATGACGTCATATCGTCTGTGAAAGATGTATCGTCTGTAAGAATGATTCATCTGTGAAGTTGTATCATCTGTAAAGACGCCTCATCTGTGATGATGTCATATCGTCTGTGAAAGATGTATCGTCTGTAAGGATGATTCGTCTGTAAAGTTGTAGCGTCTGTAAAGACGCTTCGTCTGTGATGACGTCATTCGTCTTAAGAGTTGCATTGTCTTAAGTTGACTCAATTCGTCTGCTTCTTGATTCGTTAACTTCTTGGCATTCGTCTGCTTCTTGCATTCGTCTGCCTTTTTGCTTCATCTACTTCTTGCTATCGTCTACTTTCTGCTTCGTCTGCTTTCTGATTCGTCTACCTTTTGCTTCGTCTGCCTCTTTGCTTCATCTGCTTCTTGAATTCGTCTGTTTTTTGCTTATGTGATCGAAACTTTTTCTTCTGTACATTATTCATCTGATGCTCTAGTCTGATCCATTTTTGGCCCTACAAGCGATAGAATTTGTCTTCAATGTCTTTATGAAAGATGTAGATATTGAAGTCCTCTTTTGAACCCTTCAAGAATGATCTCAATCTGATATCTCTAGAGAGAGTTATGCCAATTGTAAAACAACTTCTGTGTACTATTCATTTTATATCGTCGGGTCCAAATTTGACTCTCTAGACGATAGAATTTGCCTTCAAGGTCTTCATAAAAGTTATAGACCTATAAGTCCTCTTTCAAACCATCCAAAAAATGACCTTGATCCAATACCTATAGCGAAAGTTATGCTAGTTGCCCAAAAGAAAAAGGTTCAATATGATTGAGGACAGAACTTTGTTTGATTCTTTCAGCCTTAACCTTGCCATCCGACCTTCAATTGGAATGATTCATGAACCATTAGATTCATAAGACATTGTCCTACCTCTCCACAAATATTGGTAGCATTCTGAATTGATTTGAAAAAGATTGATTGAACAAAATTGAATGATTTTGGTGTCAAAGGGGACATGTCTCTAGAAGAAATTGTTGTAAAATAACTTCAGCATCGGGGTCAGAAAGAACATGCAAAGTTGACCCGAAATGATATTTTATGGAAAAATCTAGAAGTGAGTTTTAATAAAGTAGATAAGTGGCTAAGAATTAGACAGGTGTCCCAACTTTAAAGTTGAGCTTTAATAACCTTGAAAGACAAGCTGCTGTCCTTGTCTTTATCCTTCTTGAAACTTCTTTCATTAGAGTTCCTTGAACACAGAGTTTTTCATCAAATATTCACCACAGTTAAATTTTGCTTTTCTCTGTTTGTCATCACTTCCACTTTGATATTTCTTTCTTCTATCCCAAGAAAAACCGAACCCCCTTGTTAACTTTCAAGTTGATGTCCGTGGTTGCACGAGGAACTAAGGTTCACGTGATCTGAAGATGTTAGAGCTTTAAGCAAGTAAGTTGTCTTGATTTTGTATTTTTGTATGAAATGAAGCATGCATCATGTTAGCTCATGGTTAAATGGTTAAGAACTGTGATATTTAATTTTGCTGGAAAATAAAAGAGGAGATTTTGAGTGTGCCATGTAAATATGATCTTCTTTGGATTTAGTGATCAAAATGTTATAAGAGATTGTATAGATGAGTTTTGGAGTTGAAAGATCAATGAAAAAAAGTATATGATGATGTTTAGTGTTGAGAAAGGAGGATTAAAGTGATAGCTCTAAGAAGAAAGTAAAGTGAATGCAAAGGTTGAAAATGCAAATAAATGAAAGTGCAGTAATACAGAAAATGTGATGAATATACGTAGTGAATGTTTCTGCTTCTGATAATTATGAAAAATGATAGATTTTGATTGGGTTGTGATATGTTGAGCTGAAATGAAGTAGTAATGAAAAGGAAATATTACTAGTTAAACAGATAATTGATAGTGAAACACATATATTCATATACATATATAAAGACTCTGTTTCCTCTCCAATAAGCACATAAGGATTTACATTGGAAAAAAACTAGTGGATGAGTTATTGACATCAAATTACCAAAGAATTGAGTTTATGAGTTAAAGAAATGATTGAGTGCTTGATTTATGAAATGAAAATGAGATTAAGTTATGAAATTGGTAAAGTACCCGGGATTGTCATTGAGCATTCATTGTATATAGCCCATTTATACATTTGTACATAAATAAATGCTTATAAGTGTGCAATTATTAATAAGTGTGAAATGTGTGCCTTGCATAAATGGGTTGTGCAAGTCAAGTGTCTGCATTTAGGCGTTCCTAGAATCTGGAAGCAAGTGCTAATCTTGAGTGTACTGTGAGTAGACCGAGATGATCTCACTTCATTGTTTGTTATTTGAATTTTTGTATTAATTGACTACTAAATGATTATGTAAATGTGATTGACTATGTTGGTTTTCGGACAAGAGGTCCAATGATTGTGATGTTTGATTTGAGTATTGAAGTGCTATTTGAATGTGAATTGGATGAACTAATTGTACTTAAGGTGATTGTCAAATGTGTTTTAATGTGCATTTGCATATGAATGAAAGTGTGAATTCTCAACTAATTGTTGAATGCCGGACTACGGTCCGATGATATATGAATATGATTGAATGGGATCATGCAAATGTGACTGATGCATTTCATTTTATGAATGCATGAAACATAATGACCGTTGTGACCAGAGTAGCTACCGATCAGAGCTTAAAGCTCAAAGAGTGAAAATGAGCTTCGAGCTCAAAAGTGAATCAGAGCATCAGGTTTAACGTTTAATGAGCCATGTATCTCCTAAGCGGATAAGAGATAGTTATCAATAAACCCTATATGGGACAGTTTAGGCACTCGGTCACAACAAAGTAACAAATAAAAAGAGAGTCTCATGTGCACTGCATATGCATAATATGAATGATTAAGTGTATTGAATGTGAAATATGAAATTGAATGTGAAATGTGAAATAATGTAAAATGTGAATTATTGTGTTATGTGAATTGGTGAGCCATCGATGATGGTCACTCATTGAGATAGCAAAACTCACCCAAAATTTGCAAATATTTTTCAAGATCAGAAGAATACCTCGTTAGGCAAACAGAAGTATTCCTACAGCATACAAGTAAGGGATAGAGGTCGGGATCAGTTCGCGTCTGCATTTGTGTTTTCCTATTTTTATATAAATTTGTATATTCCGAAATTGTTGTACAACTGATTTATGTTGTAATATAAAAATATTATGACTAAAGTGTTTGGTTTTGGTAATGAGCCCCAAAAGGCTATTGAAATTATGTTGTTTGTATTATTATGATTGAAAATGTTTATGAATGAAAATGGGCTGGATTTAAATTGTTGATTTCTGAAAAAAGGCGTGTATGTATGTTATTGTTTCTATTAAAAAATCATTATACCGATATTTGATTGACTGAGTGTTTTAGCATGCCACCCTCGCGGGGCTTGGACCCGGATATCACCGATGATGTCGGGTACGTGTCTTGCGAGAGTGGGATGCTACAATGAATACGGGACAGTTTAGGCATTCGGTCATAACAAAGTAATAAATGAAAAGTGGGTCTCATGTGCACTGCATATGTATGATATGAATGATTATAATGTGTTGAATGTAAAACGTGAAATGATTGATTGAGTTTATGTGATCCAATGTGATTATTAGATAAATGATGTGAATTATGTGTTGTGTGATTGGGTGAGCCATCAATGATGGTCACTCACTAAGTTCACAAAATTCACCCAAAATTTGTAAATATTTTTTAGGCTCGGAAGAGTACCCCGTTAGACAAACGGGAGTATACCTACTGCATTCAAGTAAGGGATAGAGGTCGGGATTAGTTCGCGTCTGCATTATATTTCTTTATTTTTTTACTGAATTGTATATTCCACAAATTTTGTATCAAATTATGTATTCATAAATACCGTACAATGTGTATATGAATGATGTTGTAATGTAAAGACATTATGACTAAAATATTTTGTTTTTTAATTTGGGCCCAAGTGACTATGAAATTCTAATGAGTTATGTGTTGGTTTTAACTTTGTGATTGAAAATGTTGATTTCCGCAAAATGTATGTATTGTCTTAAAAAGAAAAAAAATGTACTGTGCTTTGGAGAGTCTGATCGTTCTAGCATGCCACCCTTGTGGGATCCACACTCGGACATCACTCAGGTTGTCAGGTATGTGTCTGATGAGGGTGAGGTGTTACATTGAAGTTGGATGATTTACATGAGGGAAGAACCTTGAGACTCTTGTTTTTGATATTGGATTGTTGGAGTAGCGAACGGTTGGGAGTGTCTCTCTCTTTATGGGTTGGTTTTTTGGCTGGAAGTTAATTGAGGGCTGCGTGTATGTTCTATCGGTTGTAAACTGAGCAGCCATAGTCGAATTCTAAAGTTACCGTAGATAAGTCCAGCTGGGGAACAATTTCGAAATCCATTTCAGAGGAGCTGAACCGATTAGGAAGTTGTCTTCTTTTTCTGTCTCAAGTGTATTATGTTTTTATTCTTAGTTGATTCAACGCTTGAGTTATTTTTTAATAATTATTTTTAATTAAAAGTTCTTTAGAAAAATCCTCTGACGAGGTTAACACGAATTGGTCGTATTATTGGGTGTGAAAAACTTTTACAGGAAGTAAGATTGAGAGATAGTGTCAAGGATTAAGAGATAGTGTCAAGGATTAAGTGGTGTCGGCTCAATAAAGCTTTGGATAAATATATTGTACTTTCATATGAAAGTATTAAGTTAGGTGAGGGTCCCGCAAACATAAACAAGGTGTGCCGAACTGCGTTACTAAATTTTTGATATTATTTGTTATTTCGCTTTTGATTGTTTTTGTTTTTGCTTGTGCTAGAGACAATCACAGTAAAATTAAAAAGCTTGCGAAACTACAACTCCTACGTTTTTTTTTCAGTTATGAATGTCAGTTTTGATTATATGTGACAAAGATCATATTTTTACAAGATATTTTGATATCCTATATCGACTAGTAACAATTATTTATTAAGCTTTTAAACGTTTGGGCAATCTTCTTCTCCCTAAGGTACCGGCAGCTACCAAACTTAACGTCATTCCCTAGGAATAAGAGTGAATTTTGGCCTTTATGCACGTATATGCTGATAGCTGTGTATCTCTGGCATCGTTGAAGCGGTGCTTCCGATGTCTCATAAATTCCGCAGTTTTGTTGTGTGTCCAATCACATTTGCCGCACACTGACCGCTGAGTTCGTCGAATAATCGTCTCGAAGTTTGGGCCACCGATGATCTTGATTAATCAGTTAGCTCTTACTTTTGGACTTAATTGTCATTGATTTGAGACATGTAGATTCATTTCAAAGTAAAAAGGCGTAAATTTTTTTGGGTTAATTTCAACAACGCTCGTTCTCTTTTTGTCTTGCGCTTGAGAAGTAGGAAAGTTACGAGCACAACTTCATAATTTTTAAATTCATCTGATTGGAATCACCGAGGTAAATTAATTTGTATTTGAATATAATATATATTTTAGGGCTATAAGTTTAAAGTGATAGGTTCATATTGGTGCATGTATGTGAGGTGAAAGTTTGAATAAATAATGTTTTTCCATCCACAAAAGATGGAACTCCAACTATTTCCAGTTATTCGTCTTCTTCCCGTGGAGTGGAACTCATGGTAAAATCGCTTTATACCATGTGTGCATCACTGGCAGAGATCAAAGCACCTGGTTTCAGAAATAAAGGTTTTGGTGGGGTTGGTCGGGCTGGAGGCGGAGGATAAGGTAGACCACCTTGTTCAACGCAAAGTGAGATAAGCATTGACGTCCATATCTAAGATTAAATAACACATGGGAAACCTTGACCTCGATCGACCCGTGTGAAAACAGAGAAGGTTCTATTCAAAGATGGACTGCTGCAAGCCGCATCTAAATATACATGGCATGCTTTGCATGGCACGTTTGACGTACCCCAAAAAAATATTTGTTTATCCAACTTAATGCTTGGATGTTTCAAATCCATATATTTAAACAAATTCGTAAATTTAAGATTTGATTTGAAACTATGACATTTCAATACTTTTTTCCTATTCGTATGTATTTGATGATTGGTCTATAGTTTAGGTTTCACCATACCAAAATCCGTATCTTGGAAGAATATACTAAAAATAACTTTTATAAGTTTAAGGCTATTAAATTAATACGATATTTTAAGAAAATCTTGTTTGTTATAAATTTATCTTCCTTATAATTTGCAATTCCTTCATTATTTGAGATCATCGATGATATTTTAATTAAGAGTCTCACAAACTTTATTCATGTCCAGTTGATATAAAGGTGACAGATGTCTAATCACATTCGGACTCCTTAAAAAAGCAATATAATTAAGCATATAATAAAATAAATTTATGAAAAATAAAAATTCTTATTATTATCTTTCATAATTTTTAGAGTGCTCTATATTTAAAAATAAAAATATTCGATTTCTTCTAGTATAATATTAATAATAACTCATATGCGATATATAGAATATATATACTTCTCATTTTATCTGCACAACAACACAAGCCTAGAAAAGAACCAAATTAGTTTACTAATTGAATTAATGAACTAAAGACTAAACTATCAAAGTAACTAACTATAGTTAAAATTAAAAAATTTTAAAATATGAAACCCTTAAAATAAGAAGAAATATAATTAAATTTTATTGTATTGTATTTAAACACAATTCATGAACTCAATTTATAAACTTTAATGGAAATATTTCTTATCTAATTGTTAAATTAACAAAAGTATAATCTTTAATCCTTCTCAAAATTTATAATATTTAAATTTTATTATTATTATCATTATGAATCTCCACTTTGAAGAAGAAATTAAAAGGATAATAATAATAATACTAATAATAATAATAATAACAACTTACAACTTATGATTTGCCACTTGGGATAAATATTTTCTGTTATCTGAACAGAAAAGAAAAAATCCTAACAAAGGAAATATGTTTTTGTTGTGTGTGAAATTAATATATAGAAACTCGAAACTGTTACTAAGATTTGACTAGACTTCAATTCAATTCCAAATTAATATAGAGGGACCATCACCAGGACGGTAGGTATATCCCTAGGCATTAAAAAAAATATATTCTAAGACCATTACATGCTCATCAGCACTCATTAATTTCATTTCTTTGTTACAACTAATTCATAAGATTAAAGAATACGAATATGCTGGTGGTGTCCCTCAAATTTCGTTACGTTTGTAAGTAATGCAACCCTCCTAATACACCCTCTACGGCAAGCCAACATATCCAAAACCAGCTTTGAGTGCTTAGTTTGGCATATATATGTAGCAACTCAGTTTATAATATTTCTTAATTAATTTCGACAAAGGATTTCTTTTCTTATGAAAAGAAATTGGACTCCCATCGCTATTTGTTGCCAGCAATAAGGGGAAATAGTAAACGTACATAATCGTTACTCCTTCAAGAGGAGCTCGCTTCTATAATTATATTGGAAAGAACGATGGCATAAGAGAAGTGGTTAATGACTTCTTGTAATTCTAATGACATGTGTAATCTCAACTTGAAATAATCATTAATTTCCTCAAAATGGCAAAATTTGGAAATCCATTCCTCGAAATCGACAATTAACATTAATTGAAACCATTTTGTATGATATTTCTCCTGATATAGTAACATCTATGACCTATGAAATCTGTACATCAATCGCCTAATATAGCCTCTGAAGGGAAGCCAGTAAATGGTTTTTGAATTCTAAGCTGGATATGAACAAAGAAGGTTCTCCGGTATGCAAGGAGAGTTCTTCCAAACTCTAGCATGTAATTTAAGAACTTCCCTCGTCTTCGATTTGGTTTTGGGGTTGCTTTCAAGTTGGAGAACCAAACACAACTTGGACACAACACCTATCTGCAACATCTCTTGAAGCACAGAAGGA
>JAOSBM010000006.1:24117599-24131869 GCA_027568955.1 Erythroxylum tenue
GGAAGAGTACGAGTGGAGGATGTCACTTCCTTGGCCCAAACCTAGTTTCCTGGTCAAGCAAGAGACAAAGCTCAATCACTCTATCAACTGCTGAAGCCGAGTATATGTCTGCCGCAAGCTGGTGCTCACAAACATTGTGGATCAAGTTCCAGCTAGAAAATTACTCAGTACAAGAGGAGGAGATCCCAATCTTTTGTGACAATACAAGTACCATCAACTTGTCGAAGAATCTAATTCAACATTCGAGAGTTAAACATATCGAAGTCAGACACCATTTCTTACGAGACTACGTTCAGAGAAAGATCGTAAGTCTTCAGTTTGTTGAGACGAGTTTTCAATGGGCGGACATCTTCACTAAGCCATTGAGTGAAGAACTGTTCAAGGAAATCAGACGGAACCTCAACATGGTTATGTTATGTGACCAACCTTCTGACACGTCACAACCCAGTTAAAAGGTCTTAGGAGTTAACGGTGTCAGTAACAGTCAGTAACAGTAGTTCCTTGGAGGGAAAATTCTCATAGTCTTGAGAACTTCACCTATTTTAGAACACTCTTGATATGCCCTGATATCGACCTTTGAAGAATACTCAATAAAAATCTCTTCATTACTCTGCTCTCTCAACCTCAGTAACTGACCTTACTTTCTGTAGAAGAAATTTATGCATTCAGTCCTTTACCAACCGTAGAAGCAAATGGAGCCAGCAATGATTTCTGGAAGACTTGTTGATTTTGAGTCCTTGAGGAAGGACAACATAGACATTGAACCAGAGATAGTTGCAGTCGGGTGGAGGAAGTTCTTTCAAGTTCGAGAGATCGTATATCAGAATAAAATTTATGATTTCTGGAAGAATATGAGTATGGTAGACAATACTATCGTATCAACAGTAGATAGACTGTCCATCATAGTGACAATGGAGTCGATTGAGAAGGTCACTGAGTGTCCATCTGCTGGAGAGAAGCTCACAAGCAAAGCTAGATGGATGACGCAGTCTAGTGTGAAGGAAAATGAAATTAATCTATAGTTGTATGGAAACAACGATTCGAAGGAGAAGAAGGCCTCAAGTCTGGTGCCAAAGGCTAGGGTCTTACACTCAATCCTTTTCCATTATATTCTACCAAGAACGCGATCAAGGCATTTGGTGACAATGTTGGATGAACAATGCCTATTCTATCTATTAAATCGTCAACCAGTTGATTTATCATTTCTTATTTTTCATTATATGGTCAAGACGAAGAAAGACTCGAACAGTTACCCATATGGAATGTTGCTGACAAGAATATTCAGAGATTCTGGAGTTTTTCTGGATAAAGGAAACAGAAGGAAGATGAATGTCAATAGCATTATCAATTCCTCAACGATTGGTAAAATGGGTTTGAAGAATCTGGACAAAGAAGAAGCAGATTATGAGATAAGAGCAAGAACTGAGGGGGAGTGTGCCAAGAAGAGAACTCCCACAAGAAGTTTTAAATCTCAACCCAGTGAGAAAATGCCTATGATTGGAGAAAAGAAATCATCAGATGAAGCAATGAAAGATAAGATGATTTCTCGAAGAGAAGGTAACCAAGTACGGTATATAGAGAAAGGTTCCTTGAAGAGAAAGGGGAGACATTTTTGATCGAAATACCAAAACAAGCAAAAAGGTCACCCAGAGTTCGAACCTTACGTCAACAAGAGAAGAAGAAAACCAAAGAGCTGAACCGCGAAGAAGATTCTGAGACAAGAGCACCTCAGGCTACAAGGTCTTTAGTCTCAATTTTATGGGAAGATACAGCCAAACTGGCTAGAGAAACTGAGATTAAAAGAAAATTAAAGTTTGAGAAGAAGCAACCGCAACCTCAACAGACTCCGAGACTGATTGAAGAAGGGAAAAAGCAGAAAATCAGTCAGAGGAAGGACACTCCCACTGCTGTTCAGAAGAAGAAAATAACAGAACGCAGTCCAGTACAGGTCAATACCTCTCAACTTTTGAGAAAAGAGGATATGAGAATCAAAGTTATTGAAGAAGTTAAACCTGTAAGGAGTAGCACCTCGATAATTATCAAAGAATCCCCAAAAAGGTCAGTGAAGGTACAATTACAACCAATTTTGGTGAATAGTAGTACAATGCATCTGTTGAATGACGATGAGAAGAGTATGTATGGGTTTCTAAGAGATGAAGGAACCAAACCATACCCTACACAGATGACAAGACAAAGGTACACTATTTTCCCAATCACAAAGAGAATTGTGATCAAGGTTGTACCTGACTTTCAACCGACGCCTTACATTGATCGCAATAATGACAAGGGGAAGAAGAAACTGTACCCAGAAGGGGTAACAAATGATCTTTCAGAAGATCAGATTGAAGCTGAAGTGAGAAGCATAGATGAAGCATGCTATGCAGCATAGAAGAAGGGAACTTACATTTTCCATCACATTTCACAAGAACCAGGAAGTAGTAGTAGTCGACCTACAACTAATGAACCTTGTCTAGTGGGTGGAAAACTTACAAAATGGAAGTACAGATCCGTTAGGATTGGACATATTAGTTACACAACCGAGAACCTTGTGCAGCTGAGTATGCACATTAGGCCACTATGTACTATATCTTCAATTAGAGAAGTTCTACACTTGCTTGGAAGATAAGTCCCGCGACTACCTATCCCTGATGATCTAAATCTCCCAGAACCGAACCTATCTGTTCAACCTCCTGCCCTTATTATAAGTGAAGAACTTGTTCTGTCTTCAGATGCGTATAGCACCACAATTGCCCTAGAAGAAGAATAACAGAAAGATGATGATCGACCTACTTCATTAAGTGACTTACGAGAGGAAATAGTTCAAGTATGACAAAACCTCAAGTCACTTGGTAAAGAACTAAAGGAAATGAAGGAAATGATGTCAGAAATATTGAAGCATCTACGGTCGTAATCCATTTTTGATCAATAACAAATAGGGGAGAGAGGAGAAAGAAGAAGAAATTCAGAAATTCAAAAGAAAAAGATAGGGGGAGGAAGAGTGAAGAGAAAAGAAAATGAAGAACAGGAAGAGTGAAGAGAAAAGAAAATGAAGAACAAGAAGAGTGAAGAGAAGAAAAGAAGATTTGTTCCTAGTTCTGTTTCTCTTAGTGTATATAATCAGTACATGATTTTCTTTCTTACTAATATGATTATTTGTTATCATCAAAAAGGGGGAAATTGTTAAGTCAAAATGATTTTACGTAAATGATTTTGATGAATAACAAATAATAATGAAAGAAGCAATTAAGACGGAAGCAAAATAATATGAGACGAAAGGAGCAAAGCCAATAATCAGACGAAAGCGCGAAGCTAAAAGTCAGAAGATGGAAAATCAGACAAAAGATAGATGATAGAAAAGCAGACCAAAGCGCGGAGACAAAAGACAGACGGAAGCGTAAACCAAAAATGAGACGATAGAAAGTGAGACGCAAGGCGCAAAAGTGAAAATAAGACGAAAGACGCAAAAGCAAAAATGAGACGGAAGCGCAAAATAAGAAATCAAACGAAAGAAAATAAGACAGAAGCTCAAGAAAAACATCAGACGGAAAGAAGTGAGACAGAAGAATCATTAATACGTCGGATGACTAATCAGCTTGAGTTAGTTACAGAACTCAACTAAATAACTAATTCTTGAAAGATCAAGAAACAAGAAGAAAGAAGCAGTTGACGAAGGCTATAAATACGAGTTAAAGTCGAAGACTGCAGAAGATTAGCATTTTTTAAAAGCTTAGTAATTTGAGAAATATTATTGTGTGAAAAACTTAGAGCTATATTTATCTGTAACAAAGCTTGAAATACCTTTCAGTTGAAAGAAGAGCAGATAGCCTGAAGAGGCTAAGAGTGAAAGAATAATTGTTGTAAGAGACCTAAAGAGGCTAGGAATCAAAGAATACTTGTAACGTTTTGTGAGATAGTGAACGCTCAGAAAGATCTCTGAGGACTGGACGTAGCCCACGGTTTAGGTGAACCAGTATAAATCTGCTGTGTCAACATCTCTCAACTCTCATCTCTCTTTTTAACTTTGAATTTATGATCTTACTGTTTTCATACGAGAATTTCGAAAATATTTTACAATATTGATTTTCAGTAATTTCTGAAAAGAACAAGTTTCTTTAAAAGAAATTATTAACAAGGAGATCAACGAAAAAGAATACACAATTCAACCCCCCTTCTTATGCATTTGTATATCGTTTATTAAGTCTTACATTAACGTGTGATTCACTTCGGAAGGTTGTGGTATGGAGCTTTTAACCTTATTGACATCTAGTGTTGTAGCGATACACCTCAACATAATGATGTCAAACTGGGCCTCCTCTTATGCCTTCAACAAATCCGCCATCTGTTGTTGCAATTGTTGAATTCGCGCCTCCAACATCTCGAATCAAGTATTGTGAGATGTGACCTCTTCTTCCCATTGAGGAATTGGCCCAATGAGTGCCTCCACCCTAGTCGCTTGTGCTGTCAAGTTGCCTACTTCCATCCCAAAATTTGGCTCTGATACTAGTTGATACAAACAACACCTTGGGACTCGAAATTTCACCGAAGTTGATTGCCAACACCCTTTGCATGACAGTCTCACTTAGGTCCGTTTAAGCAAGACTTTAGCCTTCAATGACCCTCAAAGTGTTTACCTCGCAAACTCAAAGAAACAATGCTACGAAAGCAATAAGAAAATAAAGGCAACAAGGAAACAAGAAAGATACAGTAAAACTAATCTTTATATTACTTTCCCTCAAAATAATACAAGGAATACTCTCTCTGACTGAATGAGGAAAGCAAAACTCGAATGAGCTATATATAGGCCCTCTAAGTTGGAAGCCAAGTTACATTCATAATCCCACTTAAACTGAACTGCCTAAGATCATGCTAAGATCACGTCTATCTCTATCAGATTACATCACGTGGATCAATTGGATGATACTCCCATCCAAATAGGACTCTAACTGATAAGATAAAATCTACAAGATAACATAAAGATAGAGTTTACATTAAAATAGGAAACTAGCATCCTTATCATCGAAGATCTCCATTATCTTTAGATGTCGAGTCATACTGCAATTCTAACTTCTAGTTGTCGCCACATCATCCAAGATCTCCCTACGATCTCTATCTGCTGATGATGTTGTGTGATCTTGCCGAAACCCATATAGCACACTGACTTGATCCAATGCTTCCCACAACAAGTCATCAAGTCCTTAACCTGGGTCAAGTCAATCTCCACAGGTCCGAAACCCTACCAAAATTAGTACCAAGTTTGATCCCACTCGCCCATATTTGCCTTAGTGTTTTCGCATGCCTCCCTTATACGTGTAATCCAGCTAACCTTCCTCTTAAGGCACATCGTGAAGGTCACTGAGAAGTGCTTCGAAGTTTAAGGGTCTAACACTTAGGTTAGAAAGGGTTAATTATAAGCATTTGTGGCTTTTAAATCCATGTGGGATGCTTCATATAATGGTTGGTATTTTTATAGTGGGTGCTCAAGTCACATGAAAGGTGAAAGAAGTTACTACATGGATTATCAAAGTTATGTAGACGATCACGTTACCTTTGGTAATGGAAAGAAGGCTTCAGTTATTGGAAAAGGGACTTTATGTGTGGATGGACTATCACTTCTCAAAAACATGCTTCACGTTGATGGGTTAAAAGCCAACTTCGTGAGTATAAGCAAACTTTGTTATGATGGATTTTTGGTTAAATTCATTGGTGATAAATGCAGGGTATTAATCGAATAAGGAGAATGTTTGGTGAGTGGCAGAAGATCGGCAAACAATTGTTAAATGTTGCAGATCACTACTTCTTGCAAATCAGCCTCATATGATGACAACATAAATCTTTGGCATCAAAATCTTGGTCATGTCAACTATGATCTCATTAACAAGTTGAGAAAATTTGAAGTGATAAGAGGATTGCCCATAATAAACAATGATGACAAGACACTGTGTAGTGCATATCAAATAGGTAAACAAATGAGAGTGCCACATAAAAAGGTTAGACATGATACTTCCTTATGTATATTAGAATTAATTAACATGAATTTGGTTGGTCCAGCACAACATGCTAGCATTGGTGGAATGAGATATTTTTTAACTTGTGTTGATGATTACTCTAGATACACTTGGATAACATTTTTGAAGGAAAAATCATATGCGTTTAAGGCTTTTAGAAGTCTATGTATGCAGGTTACAAATACAAAAATTTTGACAGTGATGAGAATATAAACAAATCATGGAAGGGAGTTTGAAAATGCAAGTTTCAACGACTTTTGTGAGAAATATGGTATTATGCAAGAATTTTTAGCACCTAAAACTCCTCAACAAAATGGAGTTGCCGAGAGAAAGAATATAACTCTTTAAGAAATGACCAGTTCTATGATAAATGGAAGAATGACATCATTAAGGTTTTGGGCTGATGCGGTAAACACGACATGCTACATATGCAACCGAGTATACCTTAGAAGCAACTTGAACAAGACGTCTTAGAAACTTTGGAAGGGATAGAAACTAGATATCAAATATTTTCATGTATTTAGGAGCAAGTTCTATATTCTAAGGGATCGAGAACAAATAGGAAAGTTTGAGAGTAAAAGTGATGAAGACACCTTTCTTGGATATTCAATCCATGGTAAGGTATATCGAGTGTTCAACTAAAGAACCAAGACAGTGATGGAATCTATAAATGTTGTGGAGAGGATGAACATGACTTTGATGGAAAGAGTCAGATGTCTACTTTCACATTCAAAGTTACCTAAGGCATTTTGGGGTGAAGCTTTACTTGCAGCTGTGTATGCATTAAATCGTTCACCATGTGCTCCTCTCCAATATGAAGTTCCAAAAAAGGTATGGTCAAGAAAGGATGCTTCCTATGATCATTTGCGGATCTTTGGTTGTAAGGCCTTTGTCCATATTCCTAAAGATAAAAGGAAAAAGCTTGATGTCAAGACACCATAGTGTGTATTCATTGGATATGGTCACGATCAATTTGGCTTTAGGTTTTATGATCCGGTATAGAAAAGACTTATCAGAAGTCGTGATGCTATGTTTGTTGAAGATCAAACTATTGAAGATATCAACAAGGCAGAGAAGGAAGTTCCAAGGTTCGATGATGACTCAACAAGCTTCATTGAATCCTCCAACAGTGGTGCCTAGACAAGTTGGAGATGAAGTGCAAAATGATCAGGTAGAAGCTGATAATGCAGATGCCCCCAATGAAGTTGAACCAGAGGATGATGATGATGCTCATATTCAACCACTAGCACCTGAAGATTCTCCAGTCCCATTACGTAGATCTAGTAGAAATAGATAACCATCTACTAGATATCCAGTTGATCAATATGTAATGCTGACTGACGGGGGAGAACCAGAAAACTTTGATGAAGCCATGAATGATGAACACAAGAAGAAATGGAAAGAAGCCATGCAAGATGAGATGAAATCCTTGCATGAGAATAAAACATTCAAGCTGGTGAAGTTTCCAGAAGGCAAGGGAGCATTGAAGAATAAATGGGTGTTTAGAATCAAACATGAAGAAAACAATAACCATCCTCGATTCAATGCAAGATTAGTAGTCAAAGGATTCAACCAAAGGAAGGGTATTGACTTTGACGAGATATTTTCAACGGTGGTGAAAATGACATCCATACATACAGTGCTAGGGCTAGCAGCAAGTTTTAATCTGGAGGTTGAACAAATGAATGTCAAAACTACCTTCATACATGGGGATTTGGAAGAAGAGATATATATGGAGCAACCAAAGGGTTTTGTAAAAAAAAGGGAAAGAAGACTATGTTTGTAGACTAAAGAGGAGTCTGTATGGTCTAAAACAGGCACCAAGACAGTGGTATAAGAAGTTCGAGTCTGTTATGGGGGAGTAAGGCTACAAGAAGACTACTTCATATCACTGTGTATTTGTGAAGAAACTCTCTGACGATAATTTCATTATTCTATTGCTCTATGTGAATGATATGTTGATTGTTGGTAAGAATGTTTCTAGAATCAACAATTTGAAGAAATAATTGGATAAGTCTTTTGCCATGAAAGACTTAGGATCAGCAAAGCAAATTCTTGGCATATAGATTATTAGAGACAGAAGCATTAAGAAACTATGGTTGTCACAAGAGAAGTACATTGATAAAGTACTTTAAAGATTCAAACTGTACAAAGCTAAAGCGGTTAGTTGTTCTCTTGCTAATCACTTTAAATTGAGTTCCAGAGAGTGCCCTTCTACAGATGAAGAGAAGGAAGAAATGTCCAGAATTCCATATGCTTCAGCAGTTGGAAGTTTGATGTATGCCATGGTTTGTACACGGCCAGATATTACTCACGCAGTTGGAGTTGTGAGTCGTTTCCTTTCAAATCCTGGAAAAGAACATTGGGTTGCAGTCAAGTGGATTCTCAGGTATCTTTGAGGGTCATCCAAAATATGCTTATGTTTTGGAAGAACAGAACCTGTGTTAGCTAGTTATACAATGCAGATATGGCTGGAGATGTTGACTTGAGAAAGTTTACATCAGGTTATTTGATTACTTTTGTTGGGAGAGTTGTGGCACGACAGTCAAAGTTACAGAAGTGTGTTGCACTTTCTACAACTGAAGCGGAGTTTATTACAGCAACGGAAGCCTATAAGGAGTTGCTATGAATGAAGAAGTTCTTTAATGAATTTGGTATCAAGCAAGAACAGTATTAACTGTTTTGTGACAGTCAGAACGCTATTCACCTTGGTAAGAATGCCTCTTTTTACTCACGATCAAAATACATTGATATGAGATATCATTGGATCAGAGATGTGATGGAGACGAAACAATTACAGTTAGAAATGATCCATACTGATGAAATTATATCAGACATATTAACCAAAAATTTACCAAAAGGCAAGTTCGAGTACTGTCGATTAGTAGCAGGCATGATAGCGCCCTCTATCTAATCGAGAGTGAGAGATTTGTTAGATATGGGTCCCTCACATGGAGGGACACCATTTTCAAAAATGGTAGGCACCGGAAACAATGCCTACCAAAGTTAAAACCTACCAAAGTTGACAAGAGAAGTAAAAGGATATCTAGATTTAGCCAGCTATCCTACGTCTCCTGCCTATAAATAGGTAGGAGATGAATAACTGAGAAAAACCAGAGAAAACATAGAGAGGAAAACCAGAGCAAATGTTCTAAAGTTAGGAAATGTTTTCTTAAAGGGTTGGTGAGTGACAAAATAGTGAGGTTAATATTTTTAAGTTGGGAAACATCTTGTGAGCCACTATTTTGGTTTTATCTCTGTATACTCACCATTTGTAATAGTGGAAAAATTATTATGAGTTTTGTCCGTGGACGTAGCCCAAAAATTAAGGGTGAACTACGTTAAATATTCTGTGTTCATTTTGCTTATTTTATTTTTTCTTTTCACAAAATACACCCGCTGTACCCAACAAGCTTATAGTGCTGTTGTATTACTCCTGCAATTTTCACATTATGCAACCTAGAGATAGTCATTAATTAGATTGCAATCTTGCATCTTCAGGCGGCAGACTTCTATGCATAAACTATGAGCTTAAATATCGTCTCTTCTATCATCAGGGGCTATGTTACGCCATTTATACATTTTTCTCCTTCTGTATGCTTTAAAACCAATGCATTTGTGACTGGAAGTTATATGTTTGGTTGATCTACTATCAGTTTGTTTGTTAAAAGTCAAGTATGGAAGACATCTTTCTAGTTACAATCTAACTTACAAGTGGTTCATCCAAAGAAAGTGAAAACATGTCTACTTCCATTGGTTCTTCGTGCTAAATTGATGAATGTTATAAATTTTTGGGGATAAAATTTTGATTTATGTAAGCCATGCAATTGCATAAAATTAAGATACTTGAGATATTTTACGCAAATATGCGTAGAACCTCAAAACGGTAAGCGTCTAATGGCTTGTTGGCGAGGTCGGGGGTAGTAGATCAACAGGGGCATCATGGTAATAAAAACAAAACACGGGCACTTTAAATTTTCAATTTAGTGTTACGGTTGTTCAAGTTCAAACTGGAAGGCTCTCTCTCACAACTTTCTCTGTCACTGAAATCAAATGTATGAGCAAGAAGAGAAATCGGGCCCCAAATCATGGCTTTCCAGAGCAGCCAGTGAAACATCCGCCGGTGCTGTGGATCCCGTACTATACAACGATCTCGTCCAGATGTTTCCTCTCGTCGAGTCCCTCTTTGTACGTTATCTTCTGTCTTTCTCTCTTGTATTGTATTATATGCTTGCTTACACTCTTCCTCTTCTCTTAGAAGAAGGATCGCAAGCTTAATAACAGCTCCTTTCCGAGGAGAGCTTCCATGATCTACACCAGGACTCCTTCTAGAGATTCCTTGTCCCGAAAAGTACTTTCACTACATTCTCTGCCTCTTCTTGGCTTGATTCTTCATTATGTTTTTTTCCTTAATATGTAGAAGGCCATAAACATGGTTGGTCACGAGTTTTGAAGTTCATCTATATGGGATTTTCAAATTGTTAAGACTTGCCCATCAAATGTTTAACAAATATGTTGGATGCCAAGGAATGTGGTTTTGTATAATTATTCTAATTAATGTGACTGCTAAAAATCCCACTGATATGCGGGATATAGGAGGTCTCCACGCAGCCTTATCCATCCCTTACTAGTAGAGGGATTGAATTAATGTGACTGGTAGTTCTGTCCAATTATGTCCAACTTCTTCATTAAAAGAGATTATTTCTTGAAAACTAGTAAATAACTAAATATATCTAGATGCTTCGTTCTTTTCTGACACTGAATCTCAATGCCGTCCGACATCAGTGTTTTTTTCTTTATAATCTTGAATTAGAATGGTTTGTGTTTATTTATTGCATCTCATTCGTGATACCTTACCCGTAAATTGTATAAGAAGTGTTTAAAAGTCAGCAGAAGGTTAAATCTTTTGCTTGCCATTTTTCTGCTTACGGTAACCTTATAAGACATAGTATTAGTGAGGTGAAGTAAAAACCTTGTAAAATTGTATTGAGGTGTTTGAAGCCCTGATTCACTGCCTTGTTCTGTTTTGCAAACATTGGTTATGTGAACTAAGCAATTGTGCTTTTGCATCCTACCAATCTTGACTTCAAGTTTAACCAGGGCTTTGTGTAATACTTTGAATTTTATGTGCTGCATCCATAGGAGGCTTCGTCAAGTTGAATGCAATACTTTATAAGTTATGATCATGATAATCTGTATCACTCTATTGTCATTATTCTGTCTCTGAATAATCTTTCCATCTGAAACTGATTTTTAAATGGGGCACGACAATTTTTATATAGCATTATATGACAGTCGAATAGATGCTAATCTTTATTCTTTTCTAATGCATCTAAGATGATTGATCCCAGAGGGACGAATGCAACTGAGTCTATGCCCATGAAGAAGAAAAATGAACTTGGATATAAGGAACAAGGTAAGTATGCCAGCAACAATAAAGATGGTGATATGTTCTCAATCTATTCCTCAGATTCTTTGGCTACCGAAAAGGACATGGAAGAGCCTTTCATGTTGAGGAAGCAAGTGGAGGATCTACAAAAGATGCTATTGGAGAAAGATGAACTTTTGAAATTAGCAGAGGCTTCAAAGAGCCAGACAGAGTCAGTCCACACAAAATTCAATGAACTGAAACAAGAGGCTGCAGGAAAGAACTCCTTAATTAAGATGACTCAGCAACAGCTTCATGATACAAAGGTTCATATCGTTGCTTTTGAACTTACTTAAATTGTGGATGCCCCAGTAGTTTCCATCGTTCATATTACTGGTGGATCACGAGTGTTGTTTAATGTAAGTAGATGGTGATGTTGCATGATGCAGTCACAGTCTGATTGCAGTGCCTTGGTGGAGGCTATAGATGTGGATTCGAAAGCAAAATTACTCAGTAATGTGCATCATTCTTAATGTTTATTCCAATATCCAGTTTGGTTATAGATGAAGTATTCTATAGATGATTACTATAACAGACCCTACAAGGATTATTGTTGATTTTTGAACCTAAAACTCACTGTCTTGAAATAGGTGTAAACTGTACCCTCCTCGTGCTTTGTCTTTCTTTTCCTGTCAATCTTGATTTAAAATGTTCTGACACAAGAGGTTCTTTTTGTTACTGAAGTATTATGATATGTATATGATTAATGCAACTTCCAAAATATATTTCGCTCTAGAATTCAGGTATGAAGCTGTGTAAATACAAAGAAACTTGAGATCATTTCTAGTCTCTGCAAATAATGGGTCTTTTTAATACAGATTAAGCTTGCAGACAAGCAAGCCACCTTAGAGAAGATACAGTGGGAAGCAATGACATCAAATAAGAGAGTAGAGAAGCTCCAAGATGAGTTAGATTCTGTCCAAGGGGACATTTCATCACTTGTGATGTTATTTAAAGAATTGTCGAAGAATGATTATGTAACACACGCTGAGGATTATGATGTCAAACCTTGCCATTTGGATTGTCTCCCAGATATAGTAAGCTTGTAGCTCCCACCTTACACGTGCCTGATCTATTTATGTTTGCCTTGCTTCACCTACTTCCTGTTGTTCTTCCATATCCCAATTTTGTTGTGAATTGCAGTTTATATGCCTATAGAACATGCACTAAGGGAGTGCAAACATTAAGAAAATATGTTCACTTTGATGTTTTGGCTATTTGTATATGTTGCTTAAGCATTTATTCCAATTTATGAAAGCTTTACTGCTTTCTGCAGTACGATTTAGATGACATGAAGATCCAAAAAATGGAAAGAGCAAGAGAAGCTTATGTTGCTGCTGTTACTGCTGCGAAAGAAAAGCGAGATGAAGAGTCTCTTGCTGCTGCTAGCCGTGCAAGATTACATCTTCAGTCGTTTGTTTTTAGATCCAATAGTTTGAATTTGGGAGACCCTTTGCATAACGGGGTTTTATAGATTTGTCATGAAACTGCTGGGACTAGCTTCAGTACGCTACAATGTTAAGAGTAGAAATATGCTTGCGCCTGTTTGGTAATTTAAAATATGTATAAACAATTTCAATTGTTCGTTTTAAAATTCAAGTATTTATTAAATAAGTAAACTATTAGTTAAATAATTTAAAAAATATTAATATAATAGTTTCTCATGTGATTTGAAATTCTCATTTTAATTCTCATAACTTCATAATTATTATTTCATTTTTGTTAGCAATTTTAGGCATCGGAGTTATGAGTGAGATGGAACACGGTAGTATAATTTGATTATTACATAATTTATTCCGTTATAGTTTGTTAGGTTTTTTTAATTTATAACTTCAAAATAACGTCAAATTAGAATTCATGAATTTTAATTATATTATTCTTGATATTCCGATAAAAGAAAAACTAATGGATTATGATGAATTGAGTTGTTTGAAAATTAAACAAAATGTTATAAGGACAAGTGATAAATTTTAAAACATAATGACGTAAATGAAAAAAAAATTACAAGGAATCGTAATATATTTAACCCTAAAAATAATTAAGATAAGTTTATCTAAAAAATAAATAAGATAAGCATATGACTAATTATTCTGTTTTTATATTAAATAATTATTATTTTATATAAATCACATATGTACATGAAATTTATTAATATTAGTTATGTATATACATAAATTAATACCATGAAAGATTACAAATTTTAATGTATAAGAATTAGATATTTATATTTATATTTTTTTGTGCAATCATGAAAGATTACAAATTTCAATATATAATAATTAGATATCTATATTTATAAGGTTAATTACAAAAGAATCTCAAACTTTACTCAAAATTTCATTTATAACCTAAATTTTAAAAATGATAATTAAATATTTAAATTTTTTAATTCTAGCCGATGTTAACATTTTCGTTAAATTTGCTTACATAAATCGTCATATATTCTAAAAATTTTGATTATTAATACACAAACTAAAATTAACAAAACTAATAAAAATTAATCTACTTCGTCGTCGCTTAGTCACGCAACTAAAATGGCGGCACCAGATCATCTGTGCCACTAACCCTGTTCCTACTCTGTTCCCCACTTAAAACGTCGACGTTTTGTTTTAACTAAACAACATCTGATACTCAGCTTGTTTTAGCCAAGCCGATTTGTTCTTCTTTGATTTAGCTTCCCGCCTACTCTTTCTTTCATGAGTGTCGCATACCTTTTCTCTCCCGCTCTCTTGCATTCGTTTTTTCTACTCAGTTGCACAGCTGCCTTCCAAAAGCTTGGGTTAATTCTTGGAATGTGTACTGAACGCTTGAGGTATGCTCTTTGCCATCCACTCGCT
>JAOSBM010000006.1:24131969-24148003 GCA_027568955.1 Erythroxylum tenue
GATTTTAAAATATTGTGGATTTCATATTGATGTTCGTTTTATTAATGAGTAATGTGATGCCATATGGAGGTTTAGTAATTATTGCTCGTAGTGCGCCTTTATCGTAGGTTATGTACCGAAATGACCTCCGGGCGTATCGGTGCGTGCTCTACGGTAAGGGGGCGCTACAGAATTTCTGGACTTGATGCAACTAGTATGCACCATCTAGCCTGACGACAAGCAAGCAAAAAAGTACTCAGAATTGTAATTTTAGGCTAAATTCAACAAATGTAATAGACCTGTAAATAATTCATATATGGACTTGGATCAGCAATCCTTAAGGCTCTGTAGATATCAAATGGGTAACGTTGACTCAACACATTTTTTGATATATCACCAGCCACGATATGCCCTTTCGCTAGCAAAACTGCCTTCTTGTATTCTTCACTTGTCATGCCCGACGTCTCCAATTTGGATCCAAGTAGATGAGTGGGCAAACTAATTGGACCAGCAGGTAGACTTGGTCTGAAATTGAGAATGAAGTAACCATTACGCATGGAACTGGGGGAAGTAATGGAAGGTGAGATATATAATCGTCTACTCACAGAGGGGTATTAAACACTCCAGATACTAAATTTTCCAAACGATTCACTCCATCACTAAAGGCCTCTTCAACTGAAGAATATTGGTCCAATCACACCCAATGTATTACGTGTGCTTTCTGATGTCAAAAATAAGAAAACAATTACAAAGTGAATTTTCAGTTGTACTTGTCAATATCTGCAGTGTCTTCATGCATGTTTTTTAATCATTTTGATCGTATATATCTTATTTCTTGAATTTGATTCCTTCAATTGTATCCATTATCTGACATAAGGAGCAAATATAAGCACACAGCATTATTGCAACAATGATTTAGTTGGTGCAGCTAAAATGAGAACTTCCAACTCATTGGGGTGAAGAAAAAAATCAAATCAGATAAGGGAAGTGAATGGAAGGGAAGGGAAGGGATTTGGAGAATAAAGCTATTATTTTTTAATGTGACATTTAAAATCTAATTGACTCTCTAAATACATTTTTTAATATACTAAAATTGCATGTATGACACATCCAATTTTTCGTCTAAAATTATCTAATATTAAGTAAACTCATGAACATTTAACCTTTAATTGAGCTAGTTACAATGTTTGGTCCTAAATTGATCAAACCTAAAAATCGATGGCCCCAATTTGGGTATTTAACCAAAAAAAAACAAAACAAGATTGAAACTAATGTTGTTATTGATCCAATGTTGATTCTCATATACAATTTAAGATGACATGTGATTTCTTTAGTTTAATCCATATACAACTCTATATTTGTAACCCTAGTTGTAAATACTTATATTAATCATATGATAAGGTTGAGAATATTAACTGTGTATGTATTATGTTTAGGGAATATATAATTAAACGTACTTTTCTTTAAAGTCACTATTATGATAAAAATAGTTAGGTCCCTCGAGCCCCTTATCAGATAAGGAAAGAGCTACTGTGTTGGAATTCAAAACAGAATGAAGTACATAAATAATAAGGCCAACCCTAGGTAATCAATAAGATGCATAAATCACATAAAAAACAAATGCAAGAAATCTAAGTAGATGAGCATATCAAATTTAGAGCAGTTAAGCAAAAATTTACAAAGAGGGAAGACTTACATGAAGAGTTTAATGAAGACCGAGGATCGAAGTTGTCTCTCCAAAACAAAACCTACGATCTTTAACTACTAGTTGAAAATTTGGATTAAGTAACAACACACTGAGTTATTATAAAAGAATCAAGTAATTTCATACGTCGAGGCTAGCTTTCACCTGGGACGGGAGTGATCTGTGAATCCTCCAAGAGAAAGCTAATGACTACCAATTGTAAAACAACAACCAAAGATAAAAAGATGAAGAAAAGGTGATAAGCAAGACAAAGGAACCCATACCAACTCGAAGAAAAAGATCACATTCGATGGTTCAGGCCTAATTAGGAAGCATCTGGAGACTCTTTCAATGGGGGAGGATTTCAATTTATGTCTGCTATTTAGGTAATTAGGTTTTCAATTTCATAAAACGATGTGATTTTGGTTTGACCATTTGTGATGAATTCCACTAATCTTTAATTATTTAAATTTATTAAATTACTTATGAACTTGAATTATAAGAAGCTCAATCATTATTATATTAAATTAGTTTTTTGCATTCTTATATGATAGTTATAGATAATGAACTACTCATTTTCATAATTTCGGACATAAAACATGAGAAATCCACATATAATTATGGATGATCTGTTTTATAAACCACTTGGATGGTATATAGGTTAGAAACCTGTGATGTAGCTACAAATAGACTTATGCTCAAATATATATTTACATGTTTAATGCATATTTTCTTATCATTATTCATTTGTTTTCATCTTCCAATGTCAACATCAGAAGAAGAAAAAAAAGGTAGAGGTATAACTAGAGGTTGTGAGTTTCAACGAATAAATGTTGCAATGAACAACAAGCTATCAGTATATATTGATTGGTGAGTTGAGGATAATTGCCCAGAATAGAATTACCTTGCCTAAAACATGCTAGGGACTTGAAGGAAGACATCTTGCTCAAGAATGCTTTGGAAAAAGTTTCGGTAAAATTTCAATTTATTTAACTACATGCAATATTATTTCACTTATTTTAAGATTAATTACACTTTTACTTATTGTTCACAGATGAAATTGAATATCGTCGATATCGATAATCAAATTGTGTCACTTTATTGTTGAAATAGAGGACCAGAGATCGTCGTTATAGGCTACGTCAGTATTATAAATCTTTTCCTTCTGATGCGGAGGCAAGAAAACATGTTTCTGAATGGATGTCTCTAGAAAATTAGAACAATTTGTGTGATTATTGGGTCTCTCTCAATGTTCAAGTTTGATTTTTTCCCTTCACATTTGCTTCCATTAATCTTGTTAGATGATTTAATGATTATCTTTTTTCTTTATTTAGGAAAAATGTGAGAAGGCCAAGGTGAACAGAGGAAAAATAAAAACTCTTCATAACCAAGGCTCCAAATCATTTTTTGCCATGCGAAATGAATATATAAGATCTTTGTTTGTAAGTTATAATTATATTAATAAACACTATATTATTTATTGTGCATTGTATTTTTTTTTCATAAAATAGAGTGAGAAGGAACTACATGGATATTACACTCTACAAACTCACTCACTATAAGCAAGGTCAAGGATGGATGTCTGAAGAAGCGCAATATAAGTATAAAAATTTATTTAAATTTTAAGTTTATTTATTTATGTAGTACTAACTAATATTTACATTGAATATTAGTTTTGTTTTTTAATTTTAGAATAAGATGTAAGAGTTATTGCAAACATCAATGTCTGAGGGAAATGAGGCAAATGTAGAAGACATTTGCAATTCTGTATTTGGTACAAAATCCAGATATATCAAAAGTCTTGAGTTTTCCCCTAAACCAACTGTTTTATCTTCATCAAGATCAACATATGTTAAAAGTCTTAAAGAGAAAAACAATTCACTTAAGGTTAAATTACATCATACTGAAAAGAAAGTTGGCCAAGCATGAAAATTACCTTAAAAAATTACTTTGCCCGGATTATGAAAATAGTGAAAATGAAAACAAGGCTGAGTAATTTGTATTATATCTTGTAAACTAATCTCTATATTTATTACTTTGTATATAAGTATTTTTGAAGTTGTTATTATAAAATCTTGTGAACGAACAAATTTAATGATATTTTATTTTCATATAAAGCGTTTTAAATTATCAATTTATTTTTTTACAATTTTTTATAATAAATTAACAGCAAAAAATCTAAATATTATATACGATAATATGGATTAAAAATGTTAAAAAATTATAATTTAACATGGTATAATATTTTGTTCAAATGAATATTAAATATTTGACTACATTTTATAAAATGTTTGTAGAATTTTTGGCTAATACCCAGAAACATAAATAAAAACATTTGGCTAAATTTCAAAAAATGTAGCTAAAAACATTTAGCTATGTCTTTGGAAATGTAGCTAAAAACTTTTGGCTACGTTTAGCTATTTTTTTAGCTATGAAAACTAAGCATAGCCAAAAGGTTTTAACGATGATTTCTCACAATGTTGCTAATAGCTTTTCGCTACGAAAATAAAGCATAGGCAAAAACTATTAACAACGATTAGTAAAAAACATTACCTATATTTTTAGTTGCGAGAATTTGATGTCGTTTTCGATCACAAATATATTCGTCGCTAATAACTATTCGTGACGATTTGACGATTTTGGAACTTTTATCGATGATTTTTTTGTAGCCAAATTTCCTTCTTATTGTAGTGCTGGCAGTTACATGCTTAGTGCACTTTTGATCTTTGTCTGCAGAGCTACTTGTGCAACATACATCCATCATAATTGTTACATTACCAGACTAACCATGAGTTAGGTCCACTTTGCATGCTTTTGTATTTTCCTTTTTATGAAACACTTAAAACCACTATAAGAAAAATGGAGCTTAGCGACGGAAATTACCGACTGAACATCAACACATTTCGTCGGAAAGCTAAGTTAGCGACAAAATTTATCGACGAACCAAGGCATCGGAGAAATGGCCGTAGGTAATAATTTGTGACGAAACACAGAATATTTGTCGTAAATTTATTGACGAAAATTTTGTGTAATCATCGGTGAATATATCGACAGTTATTCTGTGCTATCTTTAGTCGATAAAGTTACTGATGGATAAGATATTTCTGTCAGCAAACTTACCAATAGAATTGGTTATTCCGTTGGTAAGTTAATGTTGTAATTACCAATGGTTAGTAGTTATCCGTCGGTAAATCGAATAGATTTTACCGATGAACTCTGTTTTTCTGTCGATAAATTTACTAAAAATTATTTTTAAAATTTCCCTGCATTAAATTTTATTTGATGATGTTATAGTTGATGCATAATTTAAACAGTTATGAGTTATTTGTTGATAATATTTTGATTTATTTCAATATTTAATTTATTAAAACAAAAGGTTGATTGATGATATAAAGTAAAAATTATTTTAATTGATAATAAAAAAATTATTTTGTACATAATAAGGATTTGTAATTCATACAAAATGACTACAAGTACACTATTCATTTAGTGACCACGGATGCTCTGATTGCTACTATGAGGTACTACACCTCCCCTTCAACTCATCCAACTCATTATGGAGCTGAGCTATGTACTCTATCAACTGTTGCAATTGAGTTGTCAATGTCTGTACTGTGCTCCGAAGCTCATGGACTTCATTGGGTGCAAACCGCCTATTAGATGTTGCTGTACTGGATGTGGATGATTGCGAATAACATGTATTCGCAAATAAACCTAAGCCGAATACCCTTCCATGATGGTCCCTATCACCCTTTGCATAAAGATAGGTTTGAGTCTCATCAACATCTTTAGAATGCTGAGATTGTCGTTGAATGCTTTCTTGTATTTGGTCCTATCATAAGACAATGTCTATGTTAGTAAGTGATAATTATTAATAATTAATATTAAAACATAAATTTCACATACATTTAGTTCTCTATCGGTATAGGGGTGGTGGATGGTGTAGTAGTAGGTACGGAAGGTGATGCCTCATCTGTAAGTGTAGTAATAGCTAGAGATACAACATCTGATTCAGTTGCAGTTGTAGAATGTGATGCTTCACCTGGATAGTAACTGGCTCCAAATCGTGGTCTAAACCTTGGTCGCATTATATCTTGTTTTCTCTTTGGTGGCATATTTCAACCTGAAATTCATATCTCATCCTTTGAATTAATATTTCCCATTTTCATCATTACCATTATCATCGTTTCGATTACATGCTTCTTGATTGAAATTATTATCCTCAATAACTATTAGAAAATTATTTCCTATATCTAGTTACATATCCCTTAAATCATCATCCGACCTAGCACTTCCAAGTTAAGTTATATCATATGTCAAGTAATTGGTTAGATTTCAGTTCTAAGAGGACCATACAATAGATAACCTTTTTCCAAACCTTACCTACCCTTTTGTAGAAATCTTTCTTTAATAATAATATGTCTAGATCATTCATTATAGTGTCAAATGTGGACAAATTGTCGAACTCAATACTAGTCCAATTGCTCGGTAGCTTCTCTTGGTGAAGAGCTATAAGACCTCTTCTTCTTACTTCAAAGTAGCTCCATGAGTGCATAGTATGTGAATCAAGTCCTTCTTAAAGATAATATCTCTATCCTTATCTTCAGAACTCGAAGTATCTATCCTCATCATTAGTATAACAACTTTGTTTTCCACCACTTTAATAATCATTTTCATTCAGAAGCCCCCAGGTAACCTCAATCCCATCAAAATTATCAACAATCTCCTTTTGGTGAACAATAGAATTCATCAATTCCTCTTGTTTTCTAAATTTTCTATTTCTTATTCTTATTTTTAGGTCAAATCTTGCTAGATAAGCATATGGTTACAAATTCAATGAGTTGGTTGTGATCAAAATAGTCACACATGTCATCAATAAATAGCATAGCTTATTATTGACATACTCTTTAACTTCTCTTGAATTAGTGCCGTATAAGTGCTTCGTAGAAGCATCATTATTCATCAATGAAAAGAAGGAGGCATAGTAGGAAACCAAAGAGGACCAGGATGGTAGCATCCTTGCATATAGTTTGATAATGGCTATCATGATTGGTACGTAGTTGTTAGAGTCTTGAAAATAAGAATAAACAATAGTTACTCTTTTAGTCTCCTTTGTTCGGAGGACCAAATATCAAAATTTCCTCTGGTATAACTACTAATAAATCCTCTTTGCCATATGAGACTTATTTATATGAAGCGATTCTTGGGAGGTGGACAAACTATAACAAGAAATTGATATATCAAGACCAATTATTAAGTAGATGATACATCTAACCATATGATATTGATATGGTTAAGACTTTAAAACCTTACAAGAACATCTAACCATATGATATGATATTGCAAGAAAAGATCGTCATTATGTCTTCTTGAACATGGAGGGAAAAATCTTACAAGAACAAATCACCACTAGTTGTTTTTAATTCCTTTTAGTCGTTTTCTTTTCAATAATGGCTGAAAAGTTTAGGTGTAATGTTAGGTGCAAAGTGTGGCATTAAGGACTATTGCTGGAAAAATGTTACCTTTTCAACTTACCGTTGGCTTGTTTTGAGATGTTAATTTTACACGTAATTAATGTTATTAATCTTGTTTTTTTCTGGTTTAAGTAGCCTTTTCAATTATGTCACTAAATTTGTAATTGGTAAAGTATATTAGTACCCTTTAAAGTATACATTAGACATCTAACTTTTTGAGTTAAATTAGAAAAGAATATGCACTAAAATAAGAGATTATATATTTGTCATGGGAGAGAAACAGTCTCTCAATTTTTTAGGGGTAAGACTGTATAGTACTGAACCTCCCCAACTCTACGTGTCAACAAGATTTATACTAGATACTGTTATTATTGTTGTTGTAGTATATATTTGTCATGGAGAGATAATTACAAGACCTCTTAAACCCTAAATCCTAAATCATAAATAATAAACTTTAAATTCAAAGACTTGATCATGACAGAACATTATTCTCTATAATTAAAAGCTTATTTATTTTTATATGAGAAGACAATAATATAATCTAAGAAATTAAATGATGCAATGATTGTAGTTTAATATAGTCACGAGCAACACAAGTTCTTAGCATAGGGGCTCTTTTTTATCAATTGGTTCATTCTCGATTATTTGAAGATGTTTTTGTAACAAAGATGCATACTCTTTAGTTCTTTAGGAGTCTAGTTCACATTTCCTAGACATTTGATTGTATTTTGGGAGTTGTTAACTAGTCAAGATCATCCTAATGAATGCGAGTCAAAAGAAACAAAAAAAGAACATTTTCTAAAAGAGTTTGAAGGTTAAAGCACTACAAGCTAATAAGACTTTGTTGGAATAGTACTCACCATATGATCTTATTCTCAATTCAACTCTACAACCTTAAGGTTTTAAAGTCATATGTGGCTCGATATAATTGAACAAAAATTAATAACATTAGCAAAATTAGCATCAAAGCATACTTCGAATAATATCCCATTGCCGCAACTATATAAGAATATTGTATAGAACAACTTATGCACGTATTACACCCATCCCATCGATTAGTTTGTCATTTTCATTATTGTTTGAACTCACAGAATTGATTTCTCAACTACAATCTCGATAAAGTAGGTCATGAAATCTGATTTATGAGAAGAAGCAATAACCTTAATAGCAATAGACATTTAAAACAAGGAGAAAATCATTAAAGAACTCATCCTAATTAACTTAAGAAAATCACGTCTTTTTCCTTCCTCAATGTTTTCCAGAACATTACAAACACAAATACACCATAAACAATCCAAAACAAATGCAAAAACACCTCAGAAACTCCTAGGTTCGAACATATATGCCAACACGGGTTATAAAAAAAATCACAGAGAACAAAGGCTTAATGACTTACCTTCTCCAAAGAACACAATGACAGTGGCTGGAGAAGACAAACGAACACACACGCCGACGAGCAGAAGATGAATCAACGACAGAGAAATGGAAGAAATTGACGACATAAATGGTTGAAAACGAAAACGCAGGGGAGAGGGAGGGGGGTCTTCGGCTAGGCTAAATGTGTAGGAAAACAATGTCGTTTGGTGTTAAACTAAAAGATATCATTTTCGTTATATTAAAAACGTTGAAGCCAAAAGAAAACGATGACGTTTAATCTAAAATTTACTGACGGAATTCTCCGACAGTAATATTTCCGTTGGTAAGCCCAAAACTTTTTTATCCCACCAAGCATTCCCGCCTCCTATACCAATGAGAATCTTCTACTGTCGCTATATTTCGTCTAAAAATTTACTGGGGTAATTTTCCTCCATTTTTACCGACGGATACTTTTACCATCGCAAAATGTAATCTTTCTTAACAATGTTACCTACGAAAATTCATTTTTTGCCGTTAATTTGCTACGGTTTCTCTTCTGTCGGTAACTTTCTGTCGATAATTACTAATTTTCTTGTAGTGAACTATTCACGTGTAATATTCTACTGTCTCTATATACTATCAGTCAAAGTCATTGCTCAACTTATTATATCATACGATACTAAGGTGTTGGTTCTTGATTTTTTTTTTTGCAATCATATTTCTTTAAGTTTTGGAATCATTACATTACCATGACAAGTATTTTTTTTTTCCCTATTGATGTTGCTACTTATCAGTGTTTAATGTCGATGGACAATCCCTACATTTTGTCGTGCATGTATTGATCATCTTAGGAGAGAGAGGCTATGGTAAATCACAAGCAATGAAACTAGCAAAATTGATAGAAAGTAATGACGAAGTTACTGCTATAATTGATGCATTTCACTAACATTTATATCTTGAACTACCCTTTTCTATAATGTCTGCAGTTGAAAACGAATATCTTAATTGTATAGACTTGTTTTAAACTCTCACATTTTGTACAACAATATTTTGATTTAATTACACCATAGCAATATATGACAAAGCAAGGACATATAAGTATACCATAGATTGATTGTTGACGAGCCGTTCCTAGTATTTTATAGGCCCTGAGCAAAATAAAAAGATAGGTCTTATTTTTACCTATTTTTGGACTCTTATAAATAATAAAAAGAAGCAAAACATAGGTTTTTTGTTGTTTTTTATAAGGTCAAGAGTGGAACCTATTTTACTTCATTTTATTTTTTATGAGAGTAAAAATCAACTCTATTTTATTTCATCTTATTTTTTATGAAAGTAAAAATGGACCCTATTTTACTGTTTATGTAGATGAACCTTGGGAGGGTGCCTACGCTGCCCTTGCCCAAGGCTGACCCTGATTGTTGGTTTCATTAAACTTGTGAGTAGTTAAATGTATAATCTTTTAATTTTATTAAATAATCATACTTTTGTCTTTAATAATTAACTAATTTAAGAATAAGATTTAGATATATTAAAAAGGTAAATTAAAATTCAATAACATACAAAAAGGGTAAACTAAAAAATAGAATAATGAAATCAAACAAAATTTTGTTTTTCGTTTCTTTATTACGTATGTGATCCAAATTTGTTATATTAAAAATAAAAATAAAAACCACAACGATGTAGAATTAATTAGGGGACACCCATGTCAACAACTCTTGACATGAATTAATTAATGAAGTTGTCCTATTTAAAAGACACTAAAATTCATGCGTTTAATTATTTTTATTTTTAGATAATATTTCAAATTAAGTAAAAATAATGAATTTAACAGATAATTATGTTTAACTAAATCCATTATATATAGTACCAAAGATTTCAAATTTTAATTTGAAGCAAAATAGAGTTTACAAAGTTCAATTATATTATTATTTCATAAAGGATTGCTTAACATTCCAATTTTAATATATTAAGCAAATGAAATGTTTTCGGTTCAACGCAAAATTAAAAGCGGAAAAAGAAAATTAGTAACTTTGGATTTGAAAAACATTTTGATTTCCTTGTTATTTTTAAAATCGAATGTCGAATTTTATCCCAATAATGCCTCATTTTCTAATGCACAATTTTAACATGAAGTCTTCAACCCCCACAATCCCAACTTCCGTATTAGGTCATATTATAATGAATATGATTGTTTTCAACATTTTGGCATTCCAAGATCAATCAAAATTTGCAAAAATGTACATCAGCCAAATTAGGTAGCCTACTTCTTGTTAAAATTTCAGCTCGAGTTTCTGGCAAAGGGCCCTTGGCCTGGCATCTGGAAGGAGGGAATTTTACTGCATTTCAAAGAAATAGTCATAGTTTACAAGATTCATACTTTACTGGATGCATATTCGTCACTTTTAAGATTCATATTTTACTAGAATGAAAATTAGATGAAATCTGTCAGATGATCAAGACAGCCTAGAATCTGTCACTCATCTTAAAGCTACTGC
Source organism: Erythroxylum tenue (assembly GCA_027568955.1). Lineage (NCBI taxonomy): Eukaryota > Viridiplantae > Streptophyta > Magnoliopsida > Malpighiales > Erythroxylaceae > Erythroxylum > Erythroxylum tenue. Next base: position 24,142,961 of record JAOSBM010000006.1, read on the forward strand.
ACTTGGTTTGTCCGTGCCAGCATCCTCGATATGTTCTTTAGTGTTCTGACTTGCTGCAGGGCCTAGCTACGATGGATTTAACCAAGAAATCAGATTGTGTTATCATTTACTTGACAATAGAGATTAAAAAGTGTCGCAAGTCACTCAAAATTCAGAATCTCCAACACTGAAAACGACCACAAGAGATCCTGTCCTTCCTAAGTTGCAGGCTCTCTGATTTGGGCATCTGTACCGGACTTCCCATGAAGTCACGTTGCAATCTGCAGGTAATGTTAGGCTGTCTATGTTACCAACGATGTACATGCAACTGTATAACTTCATCGGAAACTGTTCCAACTTACACAGGAAACGAGAAAGATCCAGTGCTACCGAATGATTGATTGGAGTCGCTTGACTCAACCGATACCGTCCCTCCGTTTACTGTCTCCTCTACTGCGTGCCTTACTGTTTCGCTGGTATAAGGTGGCTCAATGTCCAAGTTGGTCTCTTCCTGAAAAGAACTCGTTAGCTTTTGTAATCCTCTGATAGAATTTGTTTGAATACCGTCAAAAAGCAAAAAGATTCTGAAATCGTGTTCATCAGAGAAGCCCTGGGGATGTATATTAATGGAATACATACACGAGGTTTTAAATGGAAACTGAGAGAAAACAGTAAGGCCAATGTTACATGTTCAACAGGAATAGTCTCTTGGTCGTTACTTGTAACAGCAATGTTAGGCGTAATCTCGTGGTTGCTTTCTTCGACTGTTTCTGCGACTTCATCGTAATAGAACTACATTTCCACTCAAAAATCAATATTTGACCTTTTAAATCGCTTTTACTGGTAATGACAAGCGAATTGAAAACAAGAAAACATTATTGCAAACCTCTGGAGTGGCCACCCCTGGACTTACATGTTTGGAACCAAAGCAATCCAACGACTCTGACTTTCCATCTTTTACAACATCAAAAGCACCATCCTCTCTAAAACAGAATACTATATATTCCTCATCTTGAGCATGGTTAAAACCTGACCAGCTGCTTGAATCACTGCTCTTACTCCCCATTATTGAAGCATCGTTCATTGTCTGTGTTTCATTTTCAGAGTTGATCTGTCTGCCATTTTTGCGACGCCACCACGACTTTCTGTTAACCATTTTATTACCCCTGCATTCCTCAATACTCTCAAAACCCATAACTCTCATCTTTCTCTCTGTCTCCTGTTCATCATCTGCAAGAGCACAAAATAACGCAAAATACAAATGAAGAGTAATGCATTGGAATAAGAATTGATGGGTTCACTATCGCTTTAATATTGTCGTTTCTGATTTCTAGGATTTCAGCTCTTAGATTTAGAGCCAAAAACTAATTTTGGGCTTTTAGTTACCTAGAGAAACCCTGCAAGCCGAGATACATGACAACCAGCCTCTCAATTTCCATCTTATAACTCTGGTGCACATATCCTAAAATTTAACAATTATCTGCAATCTAGCAAACAATAATGTTCGAAAGGAGAGGGAAACGGGCATTTGAATTTGAAAAGATTTAATTAAGGACTGCATGAATCAAGGAGTCTCACAGTGTCAATCCCATAATTATGACTAATGAATGTTCAGTAAATTGCACATGGGAAAAGAGATGATCCGTAGAAAAAGTTGTAGTTGGCAAACCAAAACCAAAGTTTACTCCTTTATTGCTATCCGAAAAGAACTCACCCACTTTTATTTTCTAGAAATAACAATCATAACAAGATGATCCCATCCATTACCATTACAAAACCTGACAAACTCAATAATGAATCACGGTTACGTTATACCCAATAATAGCATCCATTCGCTCGAAAGAGTGTGTGCTTGCCAAGCAGTACCCACGAGCAAGACGGAAAACACCAGTACCACCGACGGCTGGGATCTCTCTCACCTCCTTCGTGATGGGCTTCCGGCCAACAACGCTGAGTGTGCTACCATTATAAGGTCCTGTAACGACTCCTATTGTTAGAGTCATGTGAAGGCTAAACTCGTTCTGTTGTGAGGACATGACATATATCCCCTGAGCACGTCCCACTACCGTAGAATTCGGGTTGTGGTTGACTGTGAGAGGGTTGTCCATCACGTAAACGGAACCATACATGGCTCCGACTTGGTCTGCTCTGGTGAAGTTCTGTGGACGAGCGACACGAACAGCAGTTGGGTTGTTTCCTTCGACCACATCGTGCATGTAGAGCTGAATGCTGGTCTTCCTTGTCTTCATTCTCATTGCATCTGTCTTGGACAAGGAGAGCATGAGGAGTGCCGCAATGAGAAGCAGGACTCGTCCTTAATTTAACTGCCATGGCTAAACGGCAAAAGTTTCTTCTTTTGGGTTTTAAGTAACAATGGCAATTAAGCTTGTGGAAGAGGGATGCGGTCTATGTGTATATCCGTACAATGTATATATATAGTTATATACACATCAGAAGAAAGCAGGTGTTCGTGGGTCAGAGTTTGGTTGGATTTTTTCTTTTATTTTGAAAAATAGTATGGTTGGATACTTGGATTTTTCAAAAGCAATGGAAGCGAAGCTTCTAACCTTAACCTGCCAGTCCTAGATACATACGCAATGTTCCAATTCCAAGGGTTTTGGAAAAGACTGGAGAACTTGGTTTGCACTGGTCAACATTCAAATGGTTGAATATTAATAGATATTTAGTTTTTTTTTAATAAATAGTTATCATTTAAAGGGCTTGCCCACATTATGTTGTTAGTTACGTAGTGTTTGGATAGCGTCTCTGTCTCCGGGGACAGTGGACAAGACAGAGTAATCTTGTCTCTGTGGCCGTTTGGTTGCATGTTTCTCTGTCCCCGTCTCCTATCTCTGGTAGACAGCGACAAAAATTTATGTCTTCCCTAAAATTGGAGGACAGAAATGGGTTGTTCCTGTCCCCGGAACAAAAGACGGATCTTTTGTTTTGTTTACCCCTCTCGTCTGACGCCTCCTTCTTTCTCTCTGACTCCTCCTTCCCTTCGTCCCAGATCCACGTTGCTCTCGCACGGTGAAGCGTCTGAACGGATCTCTGTCGCACGGTGGCCAACACTCTCCGACGCCATTTGTCGTCTTCCACTGGTGGGTGTTTTGTTTTTTTTACCCCTCTCGTTTGACGCCTCCTTTCTCTCTGACTCCTCCTTCCCTTCGTCCCAGATCCACGTTGGTCTCGCACGGTGGGCTTGTCTGAACGGATCTCTGACGCACGGTGGCCAACACTCTCCGACGCCATTTGTCGTCTACCACTGGTAAGTTTTTGTATATCGTTACAAATTACGGTGCCTCCGAAGATCTTCGTTTTGTGGTTGCGCGAAATTTGTGATAACCAAATTTTTTGTATATCGTTACATTCGGAGGGATTTCTTTCCATAACACATGGGTTATCTTTCAATTTTCAATCTTATATTATTTTATCCATCGAAAATAATATAGTCTACTAATCTTCATTTTGTTGATCTCTAATGCCGGGCTACCAAGATTAACCTAACCAGTTCAGAAAGGGACTATAGGCAATGTTGAATTTTGACAAGTATGATTGATTTGAGTAGTTGAGTGTTTTTTGGCAGTTTGGTCTTTCAACCCTTCTGGAGTTGTTGAACTCTGTTGTCCTTTGTTGTTTGTCCATTTCCATGATCAAAGTTTGCCTTTTCCGATGTCAGTTCTTTATTTACTAAAACTAGGCTATGCTCATGGGATTTCCAGTCATTTTTTGAGAAATCCAACTTCATTGATCATTTATGCTTCTGATTGAAAGAATTTTGATACATGTTTCTGATTCTCGTCTCAGTGCTGCCAATTAAGAAAGAGTAGCCGCTTCCTCTTGATTAATTGATATTTGAACTTGTAAAGTTGATATATACACAATTATTATCAGATGCAGTTTCAAAACTCTTGTAGTCTCCTGAGTCAAACACATGGGTTATCTTTCAATTTTCAATCTTATATTATTTTATTTTGTGTTTGTTTGATGATTGCCAAGTTTTGGTTCATTCACTGCGATCATGGAGTAGTTCTATTTTACGATGAATCTCGTGACTTAGGCATGTATTTGATCAAAGTTGTAGCTTTTTCGTCTTTGATTGAATTCCATAGTGGTTAAAAGCTACGTTAGTGTTCCCTTGCGGGAAATTGAACTGATGAAGATCATCAATGGTTATGACTGCAGGATTCCATGTGAATTTTACAATCTTTTTATTGATTCCAGATTTCCCCTTCATGAGATATTCAGTTCGTTGACTCTTTGATGTTGCAGTCTCGCATATATATGCCCGTGTTTTGTTCTTATTGAATGAAAGATTTCTGCAACTCATATGCTGTTGGACTAGTTATATGAATCAAGTTTTATGTAAATATGACATTTCAATTTAAATCTTGCTTGTTCCACTGCTCTTCTCATGTTGTTAGTTGTTTCCAAATTTTCAACTGGTTTGTTCGTTTCTGTGTAGGAATCCTGGGTTTTAGTTGATTGGTGATAGGTTGCATTGTTTCCCAAAGCCTCATTTGTTGTCTCCAAAGTGGTTCTTCTGTTCTATTTCCCAGGGTATGTATGTTCTTCTGATTGTTTCTGATTGTTTGTGGGTTTTGAGAGGTAGCATTAGTTTCTGAATGTTCACAACTTCTTCCATCAATTGATAACATGTTTTGATTAATTATTGCATTTGGGGGCTTGGTAAATAGTTGTGGAGGGAGTATTAAAGATGATAGTTCTGCAATTGATGTGAAATTCGTAGACCCTTCAATTGTAAGGTTCCATGTTACTGGTAGTTCAGAAGTTATGTTCTGTAGATTGCATTTACATGATAGTTCTAAAGTAACACATGTTTAGGGATTGATAATCAGTTCAGGCTCCATTTGGATGTTGAATTAGAATTAACACTTCAATTTTTATTTCAAAAATGAGAATTTTGTCCAACTATGTTCAAAGCTGATCAAAGTGCAAGCTTTCTGAAGTATCAGAAAAACCAATATATCGGATAGGTGAGGCTTTATTAGTTGCTTGGTTAGTACACAGTGGATTAGAAACAATTATCCTATGATGTATGAA
>JAOSBM010000006.1:24148103-24169736 GCA_027568955.1 Erythroxylum tenue
ACATAATGATAATAATAATACAAACTATTGAATTACAAACCATTCATAATAAAAATATCATTGAATTACATCTTCCTTATCATATTAAAAACTAGGGGCATATTCGACATTTGCACTATTTTCTGTCTCTGTCCCCTGCAACCAAACACCTCTGTCCTGGAGACGGAGATAAGTTTCTCTGTTCTGTCCACCATAAACCGAACAGTTCACTGTTTTCAGATTTCTGTTCCGTTCCGTCTCCAGCTACCGGGGACAGCAACCAAACGCAACGTTAAAGATTCAAAAGGTTGGTACTGGAGGAAGAAAAGAAGAGCTGTACAAATTAAACCCAAAGTCAACATATAGAGAGGAGATTCATTTGAAACCAACCCAAAGTCAAAACATATGGAGAGGAGGTCCACCTCCACCGAGCATGATGTGATTAGGTCACAAGGTTGGAACTACTACGTTGATTTATTACATGCCTTAATTTAATTTCTTACTGTATATTTATATGTTTAACGAATTTACCATAAGATTAGAGCTTTTTGATTCTACCACTTAAAATTGAAAATAAAAAGCTCTTTTAATAAACCAATGTCTTCTTAAGTTTTAATTACATACAATTAAGAAAATAAATCCAATAGTTTAAGTTTCTTATTGGATAAAGAATTGTGGAAAATATTTTTCAAATTTTAATTAAAATATATTTAAAATGTATAAGTTGCTCTTAAAATTATGATAAATGGGACTAGTAGTAGATCTATCAATTAAAAAATCTTTTAATTCCTAAAACCCTTGACTAATATCATAACAAACACTTTATTTTAAAAACTAATGAAATCAAATTATTAGATTGGTATTGTATTTAACTTTTTCATTGCGGTTTATCCCCATAAAAATTTAAATTAGTTTTACTTTATGAAATTTTATACACAATATAGTAGGTGCATACAAGTAGCTCTCTTGGAAAGAGTATAACGATGACTAGCATGGTATGTTTCATGATTGTTTTCACAGCTATTTTTGATATTCTCTCTCTTTCAATTTAAAACGTATTGCTTAAAATACGAACAGCTACCAATATTATATTTTCCAAGTATAAAACAAAAGTTTCTAAAAAGGAAAAGTATCATAATCAGAACCATATAATATAAACCGAGATAATTCATCACAAAAGAGCGAGTGATACCAAGAAAAAAATGGCTGCTAGTCTGTACCAATTGTCACTGTTATTTGAAACCATAACAAGAAAATAAAGTCTAGGATAAAAAATCAGCATCAGCAGGCTTTCCTTCTCCGCCAGGAAACTAGTGATTGCTTTGCATTCCTCTGCCAGCTTTAAAAACTCCTGCATTCAGAAGGGAAATGAGGAAACGATAAACAAATTTGTTTGTTTATCTCAAAGAACTAACAATCCTTTTAGATATGAAAACTTTTTTATAAACTTAAACAAACCATAGTTAAACATTGATTTCACTTGTCTCTCAAGTTCCTAATGCGGTATCATTATCATCACAAAAGTTTTTTATGGAGCCACAATCTTCACTTGGAAGCCTATAAGAAAATCTAAACTAATATCCACAATAATACTAATTACAAATAACAATCTGTGTTTCATGTCATATACAATCCTGGTTGGTAATGTTGACAACAAGAACTATATCAATAAATTATAATATGAATAACATAAAGAAAGATAAAAATTTGTTTTTTCCCTTTTTATTATATTTAGTTAACGCATTTGTTGTACTATTGTCAACTTCAATGGAGCTACCTTTAGTGATATTCCTCCAATCATACTAAAGAAACAAGGAATTGCAGAAGGATATGTCATTATTAAGAGATGCTAAGGTATTTTCCATGTCACCCTTAGTTCATTGACAACTTTGCAGGTTCCTTCTATATTATTAGAGATTGTTTGTCTTATAACCGGAAAGGAAAAGAAGAGTTTCAGAGTAGGCTACGATAGTGTAGAAAGGAAATGCCATTATGGAAACGGACTAACTTGTTATCAAGGTGTGCAATAACTTCTCCACCGGGGAAGGTTGATTCGGTAGCCTCAAATGCAACTTTAGTTGCGTCTCTCCAAGTTCCACCAATGGCTGCAGCATCTTTTTGCAAATTTAACTGGCCAGGGTCTTCCATCAGCAAAGAATATCCAGAGAGCAGATGTCCTACCCAAACGCTATCTTTCCTGAATCACAAACGATTGAGTTTTTGCAACATGAACTTGATATAGCAAAACAGAAAAGTATTGTCATCAATCTTGCACACAAAACTACCTCCATTTCCATTCAAGAAAATAAGCTAAATTAAGCTCCAAAGTCAATAACGAAGTAGTAACACAAGTTTAGACAGCTGGCATATTGTAAAAGTGGAAACTCACACAGCAATATCCATGTGCCTTGGTTCATAATGCCCACCACCTATTCCAAGAAGGATTTTGTTTCTACCATCATTCCTGCAATATTAGAGGAGCCAATTTGGGATTAAGAAGCACAACAAGAAGGATTGGCGAAGTACTTCGGTATCTTTTGCTCTCTTCATCTTCGTTACATGCTGGTTTATAGTGCTTTTAAAGTTCTTATTCAGACAACTTCATTCTCTACTTTTGTGATAAAGTAAGACAATAATCTAAGAGTAAATAAAGTTTACTCAAAGAACTGTATCTAACAATGATGGAAAATTTAAATGTTCTAAAGGATTAATACTACATTACTATGCACATTTATGTTGCAGAACAAGCAACGAGAAAAATGTGACAAGAAAACAAAAGGAGGTGAGATTGGGAGCAATTGAGTTTTTTCACAGAATCAACAAACAAAGTTCAGTTAAAAGTTTGAAAACACGATTGAAGAAAAATAGCTACGTACCTGGTCCAGTCTCCCACAGCATTTCCTCCCCCAAGGCCCAATCCTTGCCAAACTAACTTCAAAATTATGTAAAAGCTTAGTCATTTGGCTGACGTTAAAGAACAAGATTTTAAAAATTTAACTTTACACAAGTGAAGGCAGTACTTTACGTTCAATCACAACAAACAAATTTCTAATATTTGCTTCTCCAAAATAACCTGGCATCTGATCATATATAATGTACTAAGCACATTTGAAGATATTGAGGAAGAAAAAGATCAGTAATCTCTGACCAAAAATACTCACCAGCAATAGCCTGTGCAGCATCCTGCCTTATCCAGTATTCTGCTGTACTACCTAAAGAAAATGGAAACATGATTGTAATGAATCTGAAAAAGAATGACCAATTTCCAAAGGTAAATTGTGCTAAAATTACACAGGTTTATTCAGTTGAGGAAAAATATCTTCTTTCTCTGTATATTTTCCCATTTCCACATTTTCCTTTTACATGAAACACTGGGGTCTATGAAAGAGATAAAACTGTATTCATTCGTAAAGCATGCAACATATGAGGAGTTGGTACATTAAGTTGCGCAAGCTTACCAATCTCCACAAACAAGGTTGGGGAATTAGTTATTGGACCATGATGGGTAGCCTCCAATGTGAACTGAAACAATGGGAAAAGGTTGCAATAATCTGACATGCTTTCAAGATTCTTTGTACTAAAGCAGGTAATGTGGCAGCAATAGTAATCAAAAAGTGAAATCGTGCTAAACTACTAGAGTATCCAATTTAAGAAGCATTTTGATACTGAAGGTGACATTAAAAGTAGCTGTTAGCAGAATCTGCACCAGAAGTTACAAGCAGGATAACTATTTTGACCCCATGTTGTGTTTGACAGACAGTTTATCTGTCCCTTGTTGCTTCTTTTCAGTGAAACTAAATAGGGCCTCATTTACTTAAATCGCAGGACATTTCAGTTCAAGGTTCTACTGTGAGTTTAGAAGTAGATAAAACAGAGGAAAACCCAAGAACCTCTGGAGCTTACCATCTGCTCTATCACATAATTTTTCTCAGAACCTTGCTCCCATGCAGGAAAAAGCTCCAGAACATGTATTCCAGAGGGTGAAGAATGAATTATTTACTTATTTGAGTAATACTTATTAATTAGCTGGAGATAGTCTGTGAGGGAAAGCTGTCCCATGTGAAGCACAGAAACGGCGACGTTGAGAAGAACAAGAGATATAATGGACTATTTTTCATTACCTGGTTGCATAAGCATTTGAAATTTACTAGATCTAGATGATGACAGAAGGAGCAATTCAGCTATTGGAACATCAAAGGACAATCATGAAGAGGCGTGCTTACAGCTTAGAAGAAGGTGGTCTCTGCTAACTAAGCAATATCTGTATCGCTGAACTGCAATAGAGGACTTGATACAAGAAAACCAGAAAGTAAAAGAGAGATTCGTGTCTAGTATGAATCTTCAATTAGTTTACACTTTCCTCATAATTTCATTTCCTTATCTGGTAATATTTTCCCCCTCTTTTGTCATTTAAGTTGCAGATTGCTGACAGGATATACAGTGAAAAAAGTAAAGATTAATGTGCAAAGTGTTAACTGAAATTTGGAATTAGAGCACACACACATTCTGATGATGGCCAATGACTTTAAAGCCGAAATTTAATGTGGTTAGTTGTGTAAGACCTTACCTAAAAACTTAGGTAGTAGCTAATGATTTCCACTTCATCAAATGACATTTGGACATGTGTTCCAACTTAGATGCCACATGGGAAATAAGTCAGAAATGTATGGAAGGGATGCTGCTACAGTGTATCACAGAAACTAAAACTTTGTTCATGGTTATGACATCCAAGTTTAACGAATAACTATGTAGAGAAGGCTGGTACAAGAAAGCTTATAAGTAAGCTTTTTAGTGCAGAAGAGCATTTAACAGAGTGGAATCGTACTCCGAAAGTTGAGAAAGTTATCTTGTTTAGAGTCAAAATTTTCATCGTTTTAAGAATAGTTTTCAACCATTTTAATTCATTTATAAAGAAAATAACTGAAAAGACATAGGATGAAGATACACATTATCCTGCAGCTGCTTCCATACACGAGTTGTAATTTCTTACCTTACTCAGGAGTCAAATTATGGGATACAGCAATTGTCCTCAGAAGCCTCAACCATGGACCAATTCTCGGATTAGGAGGCGCTGCCCATCCTGGCTTTCCCCCAGCAGATAGAGCTTCACCTTCGAGTATATGAGGGGTACCTAACACAGATTATAGTTTCAACGAACGTTAAAGCATATGGAATAATATTCACAAATAGAAAGTTGATGCATACCTATAGGGTGAATAGTGAGAGCAGGGCAGTTAGAGGAGGCAACATGCTTGCTAAGAAAAATGACCTCGTAGACAGACTCTCCAGTAGCTTCCGCCCAACGCTTGTCTAGGTGATCCTCTTGAACAAGACGATTGTGACCCTCACCTCCCTATTTACAAAACTTTCTACATCCTAAACAAACCAATGTACATTGTAAAAAAGCCAGAAAGATAAGTAAAACAGATAACAGAACAAAATGATCTATGGGAATTGTCAAATCACTTAAAAGAAAAAGAAAAACCCTCTTGTTGCCTTTTCTCTTTTATCCCTTTTCCTAACATCTCAAGCGACATCCTTCTTTTGTTGTCTTCAATATGAAATGACAATTAAACAATGAAATGAGAAAAATGGTGACCTGCAACGGAGGACCTGGATACCAACCGGGCATGGCTAGAAGAGCCGACGAAGGGCCTACAGATGCTGGGCCAGCGGTTGTTGCCACCACCACAGCTACCATCTGCCTGTTTCTGTTTTTTTTTTCAGCGTTAGTCTCTCCAAGTCCAAAACTGATGTTGGCACGTTCAGATTGCAATGTTAAATATTGAATTATTAACAGAGGCGCACGTGAGTGAGAGTAGAAAGAAGAAATGAGAGAAATAGAAGTCCGTACACTTAGCGGCGAATCGACGACGGTGTCATTACCGGCGAACAAGACGGTGAAAGAACTTAAGCATCTCTTGATGCTCGCCTTCCCTCCTGCCTCTTCCTTTCCTACCTTTCATCTCTTCTTCAAGGCAACGTCTTTTCCTTTTCAATATTTATGAGTCTGCCAAGATCCTGTTTAAGTTAATAAGTTTGTGTGGATTGTTGTATCAGGGAGTTAAATTGAGCGTTGAGTGTGAATTAGGCACACTTGACATTGAGCCTGGTGATTTCTTTGTCCTCATTCCATTCACCAAGAAGGATCGTCCCCAAAAATCTGAATTTTCAGACAATCTACCTCCTCAACAAGCCTCAATTTCAAAGTTTGCGAATTCTGCTTATTCTGATATGGTGCAAGAGTTATCTTCCTTATTTGACAAGTCTGCTGGTGACAATACTCAGCAGCTTAATTATGAGACTGGTAGAACTGATTTTGGACATAAAAGGAAGAGGGACTTTGAGAAATGCAATGATAGTTGTGAGGATAAGGGAGGTCCTTGTGTTTTTCTGTGGAAGGTATTGCAATCTCCAGACAAGAGCATTTTCGAGCAGCAGAACTGTCAGAAGTTTGTTGAGATTTTGCAATCAATGAATTGCTTAAGGAATCCCGATTCTCAGAGCTGTGCATTCTTGGCAATTATGGCTAGTGGTGGTAGAGGAGTTTTCGTGGACAATGGAGCCTCTTGTTTGTGTCCAGCATGGTTGAAAAGAATCTTGGAGGCATTTGCTTTTCTTATCATTCTCTCTGCATTTCTTCGAATGCGGAGGCAGGAAATCACATTGGTTCTACTGAAGGAGGCACTGGCACAGCTTGGTAAATTTGGCAGCCAAGTTGTTTTTGAAGATATAGAGCGTCTTTCTCTTATTTGCCCTAAGGTAATCGATTGAACTTGTGAGGCCTTATTTCCAGATAACAAGTCCATGATTAGATAAATCTAATGTGCTATGCTGTAGAATCTACTTCAACTGCAGCAATTGTTCTAGTATTATTTCATTGATCTGTCAAATGAAGAATGATGCGACTTCTAGATGTACATCCTATAATTAGACATTCAGGGGAGTGCGGGAGACAGATGAGAGAGATTTGAAGACGAACAAGATAGAAATAAGAAGAGAAAAATATAGCGATGAGCAAATAGAGTAGAAATTGAATCAAGAAAGTAGAAAAGAACACAAAATTACAACTCTACCAACGACTTCATGTCTTCTTTCAAAACATACCTCACAACCATACAATAGTGTCTTGAGACAGTCAACTTCTATTTAAGAGTTCATCAAACCATTTCATATAATTAGTTGCACTGGAGCCTGCTTAAGTTTAAGAGTTGAGAATTCAAGTCATTCCTATTGTTAAATTTGCATTGGGCCTATGGGCCCACACGAGGAGAAAAGTTAAACCACACTCAAGCCCAAGTAAGGTTCCATCTTAAAACTAATCGGCAATAGGTAGAGTAGCTCACTAGGCTTATATATTAGTCTTCTTTTCCCCTTTTTCTTCGATGTAGGACATTCACTTGTGAGTATTCTCAACACTCCCCCTCATATGTGAGTCCCTTTTTTTTATCACTTGGGCAATTTGGAGAGGTATGTAAACAATCCTCATCAGGGTTGAACTTCTAATTGAGGTCAAATACCTGAGGTAAACAGTGCTATTGGGCCACTTGCTCCATGCAGACTTCAAATCCTTCTCCAATTGCTTAAATGATGGCCCCCTTTTGGGGCAAACAATAAGCCAAGATCTTCATTGGCTCTGATGTCATGTTAAATTTGCAATGAGCTTACGGGCCCACACGAGGAGAAAAGATAGATGACACACAAGCCCAAGTAAAGTTCCATCCTAACCAATTGGTAATAGGTGGAGTAGTTCATTAGGCTTATATATTAGTCTTCTTTTTCCTTTTTTATTCAATATGGGACACTCACATGTGAGTATTCTCAATACTTATATGTGGAATATAGGCATTTCTCTTTAAATTAAACATTTAAAATTGAAATCTACTCCTAACAAATGCTTAAAAGAATCCATCACATGTTGGATGGTCTTGCATGATTTTTTCTGTCATAACTTTATATTGGCTAATTATATTTGTCTTAATAAGCCATTTACTGTCAAACTTTTGCTTTGCATCCCCTAATTATTAAATTAGTTCTTTACCTGTTGCATGGGAGATACAAACAATGTCCATAATCAACTACAGATATATTGTTTCTTTATTTACTTACTAGCAATTCACCTAGTTATCTTGCCAAGTGTGGCTCACACCGTTCTAGTTCTCAGAATGATATTTCACATATTTTTCCTTGCTAGTTCATATAACAATGCTTATTTTTTCTTTAGGCTGTAGCTTTTGCTAATAATGATCCAAAGCTTGCAAAATCAGCTGAGGCCTTTGTCATCATCAACTCTGGAACTGAAGAAATGGATCAAATTGAAAACAATCATATTATTGGTATTGGTGAATGATTATGTATGCCTTTTTTGCCTTTAATTGAGTTCATGTAAGCTTTTGACTTGCATCTTTTATGCCTTTTATTCCCAGGTCGAAAAGCAATGTCCGTGTCCAAAGCATTCAATTCTATGGAGAAACAAGAAACATTCTTTAGAAGTTATATGTGGGAGGCTACTAAATGTTTCATTGTATGGCTTACCAATTCCAAGCACTCTGGAATTTTCAATTTCTAATGCATCTTTATTTTTCAACAATGTACCTCTAGCTCAAAGAGCAATTCCTAAATGCAAAAGTGGCTATGAAAGGGAACACTTGGGCCATCTATTTCTATGCATAAACTAAGAGATAAGATGCCGTTGGAAATTTTTGGTTTACTTTATTGGGGCTACTTTAATAATCTTCAATCTAGCGTTATTTCATTATTGGTTATATCTTTGAAATAGCTATAAAACATAATAGTATTGTGATTTGGAAAATTTGTTTTGTCATTCAAATCTTTTATGGCTTAACTAAGTAATAAATTGCTCCGTATATCTGCATATATTTTAGGATCATGAACATTCCTCTCAACAATGTGTGACTATGTGGGGCTGTCATGATACATTCAAATGTTATGTGCTATTTAATGAGCCTACTTTGTGAATTCATGCAATTTAGAGTAAGTTTGACTGAATTGATATTTTAGGAAGTGAGCCAAATTATTTAGTTGTTTGCAATTATTGGACAGGTATATGAGGTTATAAGCTGTTGTGAAATACAATTGTGCAGGTTAACAGAGGTTCTGGTTTTTTCAATGATGAGTTCATTTAGTAAATAAATGAGGCTTGTAGTGGCTTGTAGTGTGTTTGTTTTTCTCTCTAACAATGACCATCACAGCTACTTCCCAGTGATAATCAGCAAGTTATGAGCATTGCTTTAGGAAGATTGTGCAGGTTTTACGCTTGAATGTATACTTTAGCTGCACCTAAACTGATGATAACATTGTTCTTTATTTTCCTTTTCAAATGGCTTGCAATATTTGAGTTTTTTTTTTCAGCCCAAATTGGATTAATGTGTTAATTTTTTTCACTATAAGTTCTCTTTTTATTTTGCATTGGCCGGCCAGTCCTTTCCCTTGTCTTGCATTTTACTTTTAAAATCAGGCATTTGACAGACATCACCTTAGATAGTTAATGATCAATTATTCTTTACTCCCAGCAGTCTAAAAGTGGAAATGGGAAGGCAATACTCTTTTGCTTGGAGGACATGATCAAAGTTGTCAATGAAGGTGCCACTAAAACTAATCAAAGTGAAGCTAAGTCAATAACAAGAAGAGAATCCTCAACTTCAAGCTCTCACTCATTTCATCAACGATGCCATGTAGGTTTTCATCACTGTATTGAACTATCATGTTTTGGTCTTTTCCTTTTTCTCTTTTCAACATTCATATGAAGCTTTTTGAAAAAGTGAATGTTGGATATAAAATTTTTATATAATAATTTGCTTTTGACAATTTTCCAGTTATACGTTACTTGTCAGTAGCATGAGTCTCTATCTGTGCCCTATTGTCTTGTAATGATGCTTTGGTTGAGTCTAAGCAAATTCTATATCAAATTTCTAGTATTCATGCCTGAATCTCAAAATAGAGATAAGTTCTTATTGAATTTTGTTACTTGTTAATCTTTCAAACCAGAAGTTCCTTCAGGAACATTATTCTCTGCTAATAAAAAGTAAAACCACCAAGTTAATCACCTTTTTAAACTTAGCAGGAGACAAATCAATTACTACCAGTTGACATGGTTCAACATCTCAAAAGGGGCATTGGATCAAAAGGACAGGTTACTCCACTTTCTAGTAGTTCAGAATCTACATACAGCAACATGTTCAACTCTAATGAATATCTTGGTCCCTGTGGCTTGACTTGAAAGACTGCAGAAATATGATAACATTGGGCCCATGTCCATTCAATATCATGATACAAAAACTCTAACTAAAAGGCCTATTTTGGGGTCTAACACCAGCAGATTTATGTGATGCAGATTATGCATATTGAAGATATTAGTGCAAGGAAACCCATATATGTGGAGGTACCATGTCAACTTTCTGAGAACATGAAATCTGCATTAAATTGTCTTGGTATTAGTCAATTGTACAGCCATCAGGTACACATCACTTTTTCCCCTCAACAAACCTTTTCTTTTTCCCATATATTGAACTCATATCGTACTCGCAGGAAGAGTCAATCAAAGCCTCCCTTGCTGGTAAGAATGTTGTTGTAGCAACAAAGACTTCCAGCGGGAAATCTCTTTGCTATAATGTGCCTGTTCTGGAAGTGTTGTCTCAGAATTTGTCATCTTGTGCTATGTACTTATTTCCAACTAAGGTTGGTTTAAGAATTCTGTAGTGCATCAGCAATTGTATGTTCTGGGTTTGATTTATTGTGTCCTATTTAAATTGTTGTTCTAATTGTTTAGATCACACAAGCTTCTCATACCTGCAGGCTTTAGCTCAAGATCAAAGAAGAGCACTATTAGCTATGACAGAAGGACTTGATTGTAGCATAAATATTGGTGTATATGATGGTGACACTTCTCAGAAGGACAGGCTGTGGCTTCGTGATAATGCTAGACTGGTAGTCAATCTGGATTTTGCTGTTTTAGACAATTTTTTTTGAACTAATTCATTAGTTATGTGCTTATATTTTGTCACCTTATATGCAGTTGATTACAAATCCAGATATGTTGCACTTGTCAATCTTGCCATATCACAGGCAATTTAGTAGAATTTTAACAAATCTTAGGTAATTATCTTTATTCCTTGAATTGATAGAGCAACTAATCGAAGTGGTTTATGGATTTCAATACTTTCTTGGGGCAACTTCTCCATTCAATTTGTCTATAAACTGATTTGTCTTATGCATTATTTATTAGTGTGATTAGTTTATTTTAGTTTTTGTAATCAAGATGTATACAATCAGGTTTGTGGTAATTGATGAAGCTCATGCTTACAAAGGAGCTTTTGGATGCCACACTGCACTTATATTGAGAAGACTCCGCAGGTTATGTTCTCATGGTATGAATTTTCTCTAGTGAAATAAGATTAAATTTGTTTTGGAGTCATTACTTTAGCATTGAAGGATCAATATTACTTTTTCTTCTGCAGTCTATGGTAGTGAGCCTTCATTTGTGTTTTGCACTGCAACTTTAGCTAATCCTCGTGAACATTGTATGGTAAGATTTTTCTTATTAGTCTAGTTTATTACACTAGGTTGTACCATTACATTATTTGTATCTTTTTTCTTCTTTTAGTTCATTGTATCAAATAAAGTTTTTGTTTCAGTATTTTCCTCATGTAATTTGAGTTCTTGTTTGCTTTACTTTTAGTGATTGAGTCTCTTGTTAGATGTTTAGGAACTTGCAAATCTTTCAACATTGGAGCTGATTAATAATGATGGTAGTCCTTCGGCGCATAAGTTTTTTGTCTTGTGGAATCCGTCATCGTGTCTTAAGATGGTGAAGTTTTCTCCTTATTCTTATAGTTCTCTATCAGAAAAAATAAAAGCGTATAGCATAGGTGTCAAGGTACTCCTTGATAACACTTCAAGATTGCAGGTTTCAGATAAATCCAGGAGTGGCGAGCTTGTTAGTGATTCTGCAGCTAGAAGCATAAGGTGCAATTTAACTACATTTATTTACTCTAGAACTATTGCAGAAATTTATGTTTCATTTATTTGAATTGTGCAAAGTTCAATTGTAAATGATTATAGTACTCATGAGATTAATTCAAATTACTGGTGCAAATATCAATGGTTGAGGGTGTTGAAATATAAGAGTAGGAGTTTGTCTCACATTGGAGAAAGAGAGGAAAGAAGATCAACATATAAGTCTAGTGGGCTACTCCACCTATCACCAATTGGTTTTAGGATGGAACCTCACTTAGACTTATATGTGGTCTAACTTTCCTTCTCGTGTGGGCCTGTAGGCCCATTATAAATTCTAACATGGTATCAGAGCCAGATTGCTCTTATGTTAGTCGTTAACACCTCGAAATGATAGATTATGTCACGTGTTAGACCCACACGTGAAGGGGGTGTGTTGAAATATAAAAGTGGGAGTTTGTCCCACATTGGAGAAAGAGAGGAAAGAAGATCAACATATAAGTCTAGTGGGCTACTCCACCTATCACCAATTGGTTTTAAGATGGAACCTCACTTAAACTTGCATGTGGTCTAACTTTCCTTCTTGTGTGGGCCCGTAGGCCCATTGTAAATTCTAACAAAGGGTGATGCAAAAGAGCTTAGAGGTTATAAATAAATAAAAGAGGTTAATTTGGTGGAATGAAGAGTAGGAGTTGATGGACAGAAAGGACAACCAAGACTGAAATTTACTTTATGCTAAGTTTTATTTACTAGTTAGGGATTAATAATGAGTTAGATATACTGTTCTAGCTTGTTTAGAGCTTAAGATTTTTTAAGAATAGAGAATTCTTATTCGAGTACGATTCAATTCTATTTTGCATATTATGTTTGGGAATCCCTTTACTATTATGATAACAGTTCCAAAAACTTCTCTTTATATATGTGTACTTGCCATTCAATAAAATAAATCTGAATTTTCTTTTCAAACTTAAGGTTTCAACTGAAAAGTGTGATGCTTTCTTCTCAGAGTAATTATTAGACGTTAGGAGTGATTCCTTGCTACCCTCCATTAGTCGGCTTTCTCAAAAAATTTCAGCACTTCTAGCCTGGATTTCCAGCAACCAAAAACCATAAATCTAGCTATACCAAACCTAAAATTCCTCAAACTTAAACGTTTTTGTGAGCGTCAAATTCCAGCAGCTAAAATTGTATAAGTTTTATAACTTCTTGCTACCAATTTGGTATCTCTCCTATTCGTCTTATATCAATTTGGTATCAAAACTTTGATTCACAATAGAGACACGTATAGGAGACTACTCAACAACCAAGAGTGAGATAAAATAATTTTGAAAATTGTAGATTTGATGACCTTCAGTCACAAGATGCTCCAAGAACTAGTTTAGAAAACAACATCAAACAACAAGCTATACTTGATGTTGAGAGTAGAGAAAGTGAAATCCAAGATGAAGAGGCTGAAATTAATCACCAATAAGTGGGGTTAGAGAATTAACACCTACTAAGATGTCCAAGAAAAAGAAATTGACCAACAACGATTGGAGAGTGTATGTGAGGCTTTAGAGTCCATGATAGAGCTGAAACACGCAACATACTTGAAGATATTATTAAAAAGTTGATGAAGCACCAAATTTCGTAGGAAAGATGGATCCACACCTAATTTTAGACTGGATAGTAACAATAGAAGATTTTTGTGATTGGTACATGTCAGAAGATCAAAAAATCCTATTTGTGAAGATGAAGCTAGTTGGACACACTAAAATTTTATGGAGATCATTAGATAAATTTGAAAAATAGGGAAGCGGCCAATTTTTGATTGGGAATAGATTAAGCTGAATTTATCAGAAAAATACTTTACACTACCAAGAATATCCCCAAGATTAATTCATAACGTTTAGATAAGAAACTATGTCTTTCACGAAATACACAAAAATATTTGATGAACTTTCTACCTAATATGAAGGAATGGTATCTAAACAAAAACTCATACTTCACTACAAAGAGGGTTAAAGGGCAGAAGTTCATAATGAGTTGACAATGCAAAAGATTTACAGCCCTGAAGATGCGTATCACTTAGCTTTAAGAATGAAATAAAGCCTGGGACAACAACTTAAAAAGTTTAGTAATCAAGTTAGTTTGGCATAAAGAGAATTATGATATTGCAGAATTTCATGCCAAGACCTAATGAATCCAACATATAACAACTACAAAGACTTTTAAGGAGGTTGAACCTAAAGGCAAAACCATAGTTGAGATTGGGAAAAAAAGAGACAACAATGAGAAGTGTTTCCAATGTAATGGGAAGGGTTACTTTGCTTATAAATGTACTAACAAAGGTTTACAGATGACGGAAGAAGAAGACGAAGAAGAATCAAATAAATATGTGTGTGAGCATAAAGTTAGGAAGGAGTTGGAAGCAGACTCTAATGATAAATAAGTTGGTCCAGGGGCATACTTATGACCCCTAAGGTGGAAGAACTAGAAGAATGGCTTCGTACTACTATCTCTTTTACTCAAGTTAAATTAGGAGATAAAGTATTTAAGCTTATCATTGATGGATGAAGTCGTATGAATTTAGTATCCAAGAGCATGGCGACGCGATTGAATTTACTTGCAGAAGAATTCCCACATTCCTACAAAGTTGCTTAGGTGTATGATAGTACTATTCTAGTTGCTCGGAGGTGCTTGATCTCTTTCAAATTAGGAATATATGAAGATTCTAGCTGATTTGATGTTGTTTCCAGGAAAGTATCTCATATTTTACTTAGTCAACTGTGACTTTATGATTGTGATGTGTAGCATTTGGAAAAGCTAACTCCTGTGAGTTTATATTTCACTGAAAGGAGATAAGTTTGAAGCCTATGAAGGTAGAAAAAATAGAGAAGCAAAGAGAAAGTAATAAGGTAGTCATAAATACCAAGAAATTACCTTTTAATACCTTTAAAGAAAGTAATAAGGCAGTCATAATACCAAGAAATTGCCTCTTAATACCTTTAAAAAGAGAGAGTTTGAAGTTGTAAGCAAGGAAAAGGCATTGTGCTTGCCATGATTGCAAGTGGAGTAACAAAAATATTACTTGAAATAACCCTTATAATACCAAAAGAAGTGGGTAAACTACTAATTGATTTTTTATACATCTAATGATTTGCCAAGTGAACTACCTCCTTTACGAGATATTCAACATGTTATTGACTTGGTATCTTAATCGACCGTACCAAATCTTCCATCATGTCGTTTAAATCCTATAAAGAATGAAGAGTTGAAGAGAAAACTAGAAGAGTTACTAAAAAAGGGTTTATTTAAGGAAGTCTTAGTCTATATGCAGTTGCAACGTTATTGACTCAAAAAAAGGGTAGAAGTTAATGAATGTGCACTGATTGTAGGCGATAAATAAGATTGTTAATGCAGAGGATTTTGTGTGATAAAACTCGTCTATCATTAGAGAAGAATTTGTCTACATATATACACAAGGAGTCCTACCTAAATAAGGAATTTACAAAGGAGGAGATTTGTCAGCTCCTTTAATTTAGGTTTGACTGTCTAAATAGGAAAGCATATAAAATACATTAATTACATTAACAAATAAGGTAACTAAATCGGCAAGTTGGCAAATGATTGATTAACTGAATCTTCTAACAATCTTCTGACATCCCCCCTCAAATTGATGCTGGTAAGTCGATAAGCATCAATTTGCCAACAAAAAAATTATGTCGCTGACGTGTCATGGATTTGGTAAGAATATCGGCAATTTGTAGGTTGGTACTAATGTGACGCAAGGTAATAACATGATGATCATAGGCCGCTCGGATGAAATGACAGTCAACCTCTATATGTTTGGTACACTCATGGTAGATGAGATTGGCCGCAATTTGAATAGCACTAGTGTTGTCAGCATGCAAAGGAGTTGGTTGAAGTTATGGAAAACCAAGTTCAGTGAGAATACCACGTAGCCAAATGATCTCAGAACAAGCAGCAGACGTGGCACGGTATTCTGCCTTAGTGGATGACTTTGAGACATAGTTTTGTTTCTTGCATTTCCAAGAGATAAGAGCATTACCAAGAAACATACACCAACTAGTAGTAGATTTCCTCGTGTTCGGGCAACCAGCCCAGTCTGCATCGCTGTAAGCTTGCAATTGTGGTGAAGAATCAATGGGAAAAAACAGGCCACGATTAGGCATGCCAAGTAGGTATCGGATGATGCGTCGGACAGCAGATAAGTGAAGGTGTCGAGGAAATTGCATGAACTGACTAACAGTATGAACAGCATAAGAGATGTCTGGTCGAGGAATGGTCAAATAAATAAGACTACCAACCAACTTACGATATAAAGTAGGATCCTTAAGAATCTCCCCTTCATCACATCAGTATTTCACGTTGACTTCCATTGGAGTGTCAACAGAAGCACTACCTGTAAGTCATGCCAATTGAACTAGATCTTGAATATACTTGTGTTGATTCAAGAAAATACCTTAGGGACAATGATGAACTTCCAACCCCAAGAAGTAGGTAAGTGGGCCAAGGTCTTTCATGTGGAAAGTGGTGTGCAACATTTTTGAAGATTAAAGATGGCCTCTGAATCAGAATTGGTGATGACGATGTCATCCACATAAACAAGAAGAACAACTATGCCTTTAGATGTCCGCTGAAGAAACATAGAAGAATCACATTGGCTCTGAGTAAAGGAGAAACCAAGAAGAGTGGATCTAAATTTTTCAAACCATACCCGCAGTGCCTGTTTCAAGCCATAAAAGGAGCATTTTAGTTTGCAAACATCATCAGGAGAAGAAGTGGGCATACTAGATGGAAGTTTTATGTAGACTTCTACCTTGAGATCACCATGTAAAAACATGTTCTTAACATCTATCTGAAGTAAAGGCCATGATTGCGATGCTGCAAGGGCTAGAATGGTTCACACTGTGGTCATTTTAGCTACCCATGAAAAGGTCTCTTCATAGTCTAGACCATACTCTTGTTTATTCCCTAGAACCACAAACCGAGCCTTGTAGCCATCGATAAATCCATCAGAATGAAGTTTGACAAAAAACACAAATTTGCTGCCACGTGGTTTAATAGAGGAAGGTTGTGGTACAACATTCCAAGTTTGGTTTTCTTCAAGAGCAAGAAGTTCTGTTTCAATAGCCTTACGCCGACACTCATGCTCCATTGCCTACTTATAAGATGAGGGAATAGTAATAGGAGGCAAAGTGGCTGTCAAAGAGACAGGATTAGAAAAACCATACTTATCTGGTGGTTTACTAACTCGTGTATTGTGTCTGGGAATGACGAATTCAGTTGGTGCGAGAGAACCAATAGCAAGGGACGGAGCTTGAGGGGGCATAGCAGAAGGCGGATCCATCGTAGTTTTGGAACGTCTTTGATATACCAAAAGTGGGTTAGAATTTTCTTGATCTGCAGTAGAGTTAGGAAAAATAGGCAACATAGAGAATGAAGGAGAAAGAGAGTCTTGATGATTGGAAAAGAAATACTAATTTCTAGAAAAATTACGTTTCTAGAAATGTGAAACACGACGCAGATTAGGATCATAACAAAGAAACCCTTTGTGATGCACGGAATATCCTAGAAAAGCACATTTAACAGATTGGGCTGTGAATTTTGTGCGTTCTTATGTAGGAAGATGTACATAACATACACAACCAAAGGTACGAAGATTAAAATAATTGGGGAAATGAACAAATAACCTATAGAAAGGAGATACATGATTCAATGAAGGAGAAGGTAACCTATTAATGAGATAAACAGCTGTGGGGACAGCCGCACACGAAAACCGAGGGTGCACTGAGGATTCTATTAAAAGGGCTCGAACAACATCAAGGAGGTGACCTTTTTTCTTTCGGCTACCCCATTTTGTTATAGGGTTTGAGGGCAAGATCTTTGAGATATTATTCCATTAGCTTGTAGAAAATCTTGGAACAAATGAGACATATATTCACCCCCATTATCTGAACGTAAGATTTTAATTTTGGTAGAAAATTGGGTTTGGACATACGCATGAAAAAGTTTAAACGCAGAGAACACTTCATCTTTAGAATGCAAGAAATAAATCCAAGTGAAACGACTATAGTCATCAATGAATGTGACAAAGTACTTGTAATTAGCATGAGATATAATTGGTGCCATACCCCACAAATCACTATGTATCATTTCGAAAGGTTGGACAGGATTAGGCATGTGAGTTGGAAATGGAAAAGTTCTACTCTTACCAAGCTTACAAGAATTACAATCAAATTGAACATTATCAATGGAAAAATGCTTTTTAGTCCCAAGTAAACTAGAATTTAGCAAATTATGAAATACACTAGAGTTTGGATGTCCAAGATGTTTGTGCCATGCTCGATAATCAACTTGAGCGAGATTACAAGTTGCAAAAGGAAATGAAAGACACAGTGACAAAGGAAATTGGAGTGGAAAAACACATCCTACTTTAGGCCCCCTTGCAATCATCTTCCCCGACTGTTGATCCTGCACAACACAACTAGATTTTGAAAATTCTACTACACAGTTATTGTCAACCAACTGGCCAATTGAAACAAGGTTAGTGGCAAGGTTTGGAGAGACAAAAACATCAGTTAAAGGAGAAATATCACTAGTGGCTATAATGGGTATTAAATTTCCATCTGTAGTATGAATTCCAAGATTTCCAAAATATTTCTTTACATTGGTTAGGATTTGAGCATTATTTGTCATATGATTGGATGCCCGAAATCACAAAACCACATGGATGAAGTAGATACCGGAGAGTCCTAGGCTGGACATTGCAGAGAGAATCATCTATACCATCTTAGGTGTCATAGTTTGAGTAGGAGCAGGAACATTTTGTGTTGATGAGGTTGTATCCACTGAACCACCAGCATTAGAAGATCTAACTGAGGCAATAAATGTTGTTTCCTGGGAGGTCGGAATGGGCATTCCTTGATAATCTGGCCATCTCTTTTGCAATGGTTGTAGAATATTTTTGGACAATTTGAGGCATAATGACCAAATCCTTTGCAGCAAAAACATTGAACAGCCCTTGGATCCTTACCTCTTGGCTTCCCTTGGGCTGCATAAGCTATTGAACTTCTTATTTATATATACCGGTTTTATAGCAGTTCAATACCGGTTGAACCTTTAAACCTTAAGCCTTTCCTTTGACCCGTTCAATGTCCAGTCCGATTTTTAAAACATTGGTATAAACAACGAAATATATGGGAGATGGGTCCATTGAGAGATATTCAAACTTATGGGATTAATTATTTAGAGACTTTTGCTCATGTTGCAAAGAGGAATATTGTTAGAATATTATTGTCATAGCAACTAATTATGGTTGGGAACTGCAACAATTTTATGTCAATAATGCATTCTTACATGGAGAACTAGACGAGATTTTCATGGAAATTCTTGTAGGTTATGGGAAGAATTTGGCTGCTTATATTGTGTATAAGTTGAAGTAAGGCACTATATAGCCTTAAACAATCACCTCGAGCATGGTTTGAAAGATTTGCAAGAGTTATGTTGGCTATTGGATATAGACAAAGTCAAGGAGATCACACACTGTTTATTAAACACTCTTCTTCAGCGGGAGTTATAGCTCTTAAAAGGGGATAATGATAAAGAAAAACAGTTATTGACTCAATGATTAGCTAAGGAGTTTGAGATTAAGGCGCTGAAAGGTTGAAGTATTTCCTTGGATTTGAAGTTGCACCATTCTAGTTAGGGAAATTTTACGTCACAACAAAAGTATATATCAGATCTTTTCAAGGAAATAGGCAAGATGATATGCGAACCTCTAAGCACTTCTATTGATATGAGTCTAAGCTTAAAAAAAGTAGATGAGGATGTTATAGTTGGCAGAGAAATGTATCAGCACCTAGTAGGAAGATTAATTTATCTATATCACTTACGACTAGATATAACATATGCAGTAAGTATAATTAGTTAGTTTATGCATAGTCGAAGGAAGTTCATCTACAAACAGCTCAAAGAATACTTCAATATCTTAAGGGAACACTAGGGAAATGTATATTGTTTGAAACAAATGGAGGTTTGGTCCTTAAGGCATATATTGAAGTTGGTTATGTTGGGTCTATTGTTGATAGAAGATCTGTTTCAAGATATTGCACTTTTCTTGGTGGGAACCTTGTGACTTGGAGAAGCCAAAAACAAGGTTTAGTGGCTCAGTCAAGTGTAGAGGCTGAGTTTTAGGCGATGGCTCAAGGTGTGTGTGAATCACTCTAGTTGAAGATTATTCTTGAAGATCTGAAGATCAAGTGGGATGACCCTATGAGACTATACTAAAACAACAAATCTGCAATCAACATAGCTCACAACCCAATTCAACATGATTGAACAAAGCATATTGAAATCAAGAGGCACTTTTTCAAGGAAAAATTAAAAATTGGATTAATTTGTATACCTTATGAGTCTACTCATGGTCAATTAGTTGACATTCTCACCAAAAGTTTGAGCAACTCAGTTTTTCATAATATTTTATCCAAGCTGGAAATGGAGAACACCTATTCACCAACTTGAGGGGGAGTGTGGCAAAATCATATATATTCATTGATTGTATCTGATTAAGTTTTCTATTATATTAGAATCATGAGATTAGATATTGTATTAGAATATCTCATAAATCATGAGATTAGAATCATTAGTTTCAATTTATAGGTACTAGAATTTTGTATTATAAGCTAAGCCTATTGTAAACATTTGATATAAGCAAATTTTCAAGTTCTAAGAGATCTGTATTGTATCTGGTTTATTTTAGTGCTTCTAAGAAGATATAGGTAGCTTACATGCTGATTATATGTTCTTTTGTTTACTTAAATTTGATAGATGCGAGATAAAATGATTCAAATGAAAATATCTAAACAACTTTCTACCTGTCTGCAGAGGTACAACCTAACCCAAAATTTGGTTTTGCAGCCCAATTTCGGAAGTTTCACGTCTCTTTGCAGAAATGATTCAGCATGGACTACGTTGCATTGCATTCTGTAGATCACGCAAACTCACTGAGATTGTTTTATCCTATACGTATGTCAATTCATACCATAAATTC
The DNA here is from genome assembly GCA_027568955.1 of Erythroxylum tenue. Taxonomy (NCBI): domain Eukaryota; kingdom Viridiplantae; phylum Streptophyta; class Magnoliopsida; order Malpighiales; family Erythroxylaceae; genus Erythroxylum; species Erythroxylum tenue. The sequence goes on from JAOSBM010000006.1 coordinate 24,169,111, forward strand.
GAAATTATTTTGATAGCAGTTTATTAATACCAATTTTTATCATTAAATTTCAACAACTGTTATAGGCGAGAGATTCTTCAAGAGACAGCTCCAAACTTTGCAGACTCAATAGCTGCTTATCGTGCTGGCTACATTGCTGAAGTGAGTTCAGATGTTTCTTGGTAACCATATTTGGACACTTGCTATGTTGTTGCAAAGTAGATTCATGAATCAGAGAATTTGTGTTTCTGATTTCTAAAAATTGAATCAAACTTTGGTGAATAATTTCCTTCTTTCTAGGTTAGACATGTTATAGATACTATCATTTATTGATTAGTTAACCCTTTTCAGTACTTTATAATAGTCAGTTGCAACGTGCGTGGTCAATGTGCCTTTGAGCCTTTGTCTTCATTAAACCATTTAAAGTCCACCTCCCATACTTGATCTCTGTGCCATCTAGTTTCTCAAAAGTATAATAAAAGTTATTTGAAGATAGTGAAGCTATTCCTAAATTGGATCAAAGGAGGGCTATTGTGTCATACTTCATGCTTCATTATGTTTTGATTTGTTAGTGTTGACTAGAGATATTAGATTTGATCTTGTATTAAATTGTTATTATTGCTCCTATAATCTCTCCTATAATTGAG
>JAOSBM010000006.1:24191191-24202104 GCA_027568955.1 Erythroxylum tenue
ATGACTGGAATGGTATCCAAATTAACGCGGGCTCGATTGTCTCCTGTTTTTCGCGCGTATGAATGTTTACAAAAAAAAATTGATATTGAGGTTACCGAGTGATGTAGCACGCTACCCTCGTGGAGCACAAATTCGGATATCACCCTCGATGTCAGGTTCGGGTCACGCGGGAGTGGGGTGTTACAATTAATTGGGGTTAATTAATTGATTTTTATTGTGGGTTGAATAAGATTTGAAACTTTTTTCTCATTGAAATGGAAGCAACTCTTCATTAAGGAGAAAAAGAAAAAGAAATGGAAACAACTCTCACGAATGATGGAACCTATCAACTTGACTTGACAAAAAAAAAGCATGAGTTCCTGATGTGACTTACAAGAGTGAACATCATTTTGCTCGCAAGAGTGAAGCATAAGTAACAGTAGTGGAACATCTAACTTATAACCTTTCGTAAGTGGAGGAAAGTATAGTGAATAATTGTCATCAAAGGACACTAAAATGACAAGTCAATTCCATCAGAACTTTTTTTAGTGATGAGATTGAGAGTCTCAACCGTAGAAGTTGTCAAATGATTCTTCCACTCTCCACCAATTACTTGTCTGAAAATTTTATTTCCTAGGCCTTCATGGTATGCTCCAATCTTGTTCACTCCAAAGTCCTCAGCTCATCAAAATTACATATTAGTTATAACACATTAATTATAGATTCAAGATCAACCATAAACTTGTATTAACGAACAAAATGCAAAAAAATACACATTTTTTGCTATCCATTACATGATGATCAAGTTGTTGAATTACTTAAACAAACTCTTCAATATATGAACAAGTTCTTGAAACTTTCGATCAACCTTTATGAAAGTTGTATCCTTTTGTTGTTAACGTCTTTCTGTTCCCTCTTAACAAATCAAAGAAGCTAAAGTCCACAAACTTACTTAAGCAAGCCTTAAGGGACCTTAGTAGCTATTTATAGTAACCTTATCTTGCCTCCCCATCACAGATCCGATACATAATGGCTCACGCTGAATAGAGCCCATTTTTCTTACTGAACTTCAACTTATTTAACCAGATCTTTTATTAGTCTTCTTTATTATCTTTAATCTAGATCAAATTTGATTTTCTTAATCTTGAGTTTATAAAACCTCGTAATCAATAATTTTCCAATTAAGAAAATCACTAACATTCTTCCCCTTTGAGAAATATTAATTACAATAGTTGTAACAATGCTAAAAACAGCAAAAGTGGTTAAGCAAAATCAATATATAGGTTGATCAGTTTAGGGCATTTGATCTAAAGATAATGAAAGTCCATTATTCAGTCCCATAAGGCTTTCAATATTGGAAAATATTAAATGCATATATCATATGCGACACAGATTCAATACGATCACATATTTATAATACCTTACTAACATAAATAAGAAAATGAAGTGTGGTAAATTACAATGATGCCTGTATGATCTAAAATGCAACATCTTTTCGTTTATCGGTCTCAATTCTTCCGAACTTTATGCTAAACTGCATAACAAAAATTTATTTTCTCTCACTAAATGCAAAACTGTATTAGAAAAAACCCTTATGGGAATAAATAATTATATCCCCCTATGTCTTATCAAATCTATAGATTTATATATGTATCTATATATGTCCTGAAGATACACTCGAGGCCAATCTGTATATATATACCCAATGACCTTTAAAATGTTTAAGATTGATACAAATCTTAAGAATTTCACTTGTATTATGACAATATATAACAAGTTGTATGGATGAGAACAAAATGATGATTATTAATATGCACAAAAGATATTGTCATAATACATGAAATTCGTACAAATGTATCAAGAGCAAATACTGTGATCCCTAAAGACTTTAGTAAACTAATAGTGTCTAAAGACTTTAATAAACTCATACTATACACATGTCACTCAAAAATAATTGGGTGAAGTCCTTTACTCAGAGGATTAGCAAAGCATGCAGTCAGTCATCAAATGCTCCACATCAATATCACCTTTCTACATCAATTCCTTTATGATCAAATATTTAACCTCCAAATAATTAGAACATGTTACGTTCTTATTATTGTCATCGAACATTACAGTAAAAAGATTATCACAGTATAAGAAAATGGATATAGTCACTAAATCAACCATAAATAACTTAGAAATCAAGTTCCTGAGCCAAATTGTCTATGAAGTAGCCCTATATCACGCCACAAACTCTTCATGCATTGTCGAGGAAGTGACTAGTGTTTACTTAACACTCTTCCATGATACTGCATCATTTACTAACATAAAAATGTACCATGACGTGGACTTCCTATCATTTAGGCGTATAGTAAATTTTGAATTTGTATAACCTATAAGGGTTAGATCGTTAACTTTCCTAAATGTCAACATATAATCTTAGTTCCCTTCAGATATCTCAACACTTGTTTGATTATATTCCAGTGTTTTATTCCTGGGATAACTAAATACCTACCCAATAGTCCAATAATAAATGCAATGTCCGATCTAGTGCACACATGAGCATACATCAGGATACCAACTGCACTAAAATAAAGTACATTCTTCATAGCCTCTCTCTCTCTATACCATTATTTAGAAATTATGCCAAAGATAATCTCTCACCATGAGAGATTGATGTTGCAATAGGTTTACAATCAGCCATATTAAACCTTTAAGGCTCTCGCTCAATCTATTCTTTGACAAAAGATTCCTCACTAAGGTCCTTCGTGTCAAAATGCTTGGTCAAAAGCTGCTTAACCTCATTCAACATGTTCAAGTCATTTGATGCGAGAAAGATGTCATCTATATATAAAAGTAGAAAGATAACCTTGCTTCTCCTAATCTTGTAATATAAGCATCTTTCAACTTTATTTTTCATAAATTCAAATGAGGTAACAACCTTATCAAACTTTAATTACCATTGTTTAGAGGCTTGTTTCAAACCATTTATAGATTTCCTCAAGTTACAAACCATGTCAGCTTTGTTTTGAACCTGAAATCCTTCAGATTGTTCTATATAGACCTCTTTATAAAGGTCTCCATTTAGCAAATTAGTTTTGACATCCATCTAATATAGCTTCATATCTTAATGATCCACTATTTTCATAATCACTCTAAATGCATCCTTAGAGGATACAGGAGAAAAATGTAACATTAAAGTTAATTCCTTCTCTTTAAGTCAACCCTTTAACAACCAAACGGGCTTTGAACAGCTCAACTTTACCCTGATGGTACTTTTTGGTCTTGTAAATCCATTTACAGCTGACATGTTTATAGTTATTAGGTAAATCCATAAGCTTTCATACCTTATTATGCTTCATGGATTGCATTTCATCCCTCATTACATCTAACCACAAATTTGCATGAGGTCCATAATTAGCTTCTGTAAAAGTAACTGGATCTACTACATGTCCAATATCATAGTCTTGTTAATCTAAATAGACTATATAATTAGATGAGATAGTAGGTCTTCTTACTATAGTGGATCTTCTTAATTGAATTGGTTCAGTATGCTCTTGTACCTCAGGAATATTTAAGTCATAGTTTTTCTTCTCTTTTATTGTTATTTCCACTCTATAATTCTTCTTTTTTCATTTAATTACTTTTTTAAGTATGCTGAACCAACTTGCCCCCCTTCCCTTTGGAAGAGTTCCACACCTTAGCTCCAAATGGTTCCAACCCCACCCTTGGTCCCTTTGACCTAATTGAGCCCTCTTTTGCATACATCCTCCACCTTTCCACCTCAAAAGTAAACACAAGCACACACTAAAGTTCTAAATTTGTAAAGGTTATTCCTTAGCCACCTATTGGTGTTAGGAAGACTTGGGTATATATAAGTTCTAAGTGACTCTGCTAAAGCCATTAAACTCCACTACTTCCCCCTAATGTATTAGCTAGAAAAGCCATAATTTCACTAGGCTTGGAGACACTTAAGAAAAGGGCTCTCAAATGGGAAGCCATTCTTATAGGGTTCTTCTTTGATAAGAGAGTGGGTTAGGCATAACATCAGTGGAGAAATAGGAACTTCTAGAAACAATGGCTAATAAGGAAAATATATTTATCTTTATATTTGAATCAATAAACATAGCTCATAAGGTTATAGAATTTGATCCTTGGAATTACAACAATAGACGACACTGTTCTTATAAACATGAAAGTCGGGTATCTCATTTCATATTTTGAAGTAAAAGCAATTACCACTGTGGATAAATTTTAATAGCATTCTATTGGAATATTGGACAAAGAGGGGGTTGAGCCATTTGGTGAGTTACATTGGAAAGACATTGTGTATGTATGATGTTATAATAGTAATGAGTAGGGTGAGCTTCGTAAGAATATCTATTTTGGTGGATGTTGATCAATAAATTCCTAAAGCTTTACCTATCTTGAGATTGGATGAAAACGATAAGCTTTTCGAGGACAAGGTCTATGTAACTTATTCCTTGAAAGTAGAGAGCTTAGGAATAAGGAATCTTAACTCTCAGAGGGGAAGAGGTTCAAAATTTGATACTCATTGTAACTGCTTAAGGAACAACATATTATGGAAGTTGAGGTCCAAGCCAACGATGGTAGAAAGGAAAATATGGGTAAGAAGTTGGACCTCTTGGGATGAGATATGCATAAGAATGTAACAATGCTTCATGATACTACTGAGGAGGTAGATGTGTAAATAGAGCCAAAGAGGCCTATGATTCTATTAGGAGAGGGCAAAATATTTAACCCATGAATTTTATCATATACATTTAAATGTGTATAAGATAAAAAAATATCTTTAAAAAATTATATCATTAAAATACAATCAACTGACTAACTGTAAAGTAGAAACCAATATTGCTTACATGATCTTCCTAAATGAATGCATTTGTTAAACCTGTCTTATTGATGATCTTTCTAAATGGATGCATATGTTAAGCCTCTCTTCTTGTGTTTTTGGTATATTCTATGAAATTTTTGATGGCAATTTACTATAATAAAATAGTAATCTTGGTTTAATTTACTAAACATAATTTTTGAACTCCTGGTGCGAGGATCATGGTGACGTTGAGTTCCACCCTTAAGGCCATGCCATAATTAAGTAGAGGAATGATAGACAAGTTGAACAAACAAACAATGTCAAATGGATACACGAAAAAGAAGGAAGTGTGATCTAAAAGCAGAACCTTCTTAGCCATGCTCTTCTCGCCCCACCGTCTCTAGCCTCCATGGGTCGCGTTTCGCTGCCTTGGCTGCCGTTGCACCGGCGGACTCGAATCCCTCTCCAACGGTCACTGCGCCTCCCTCGGCTTGTCCCAGAGACTCGCCCGTTGCTCAGAACGGTCACCTGCAAGCCATCAGTCAGACACAACAGGGACAAGGACGCGCTCGATCGGACGAGATTCTTGCACGAGGAGTCGCGTCTCGTTCAGCCCAACGCCGACCCTCGGGACAAATCAGGCCCACTACCCCATCCAGCCATTTATCTACCGAGCCCACTGGATCCCACCTCTTGCCACCCCAGCCGACTCCCCCCAAGCCCATCCAGCCAACCTCCCCTAGTCCAGCCCCAGCCCACATAGCAGTTTCCATTTCGAACCATGCTGATGTTATACGCCCGGACCCTTCTTTAACCCTCCCGGCTTCAACAGATTTGGCCTCCCAAGCGATGGATGAGGATGCCGGCGGTGTTGGTGGCCCGTCTGCCGTATCCAGCGGGGACTCCCCATTCCACTCTCCACGACCTCCTGACTCGGACTCCACCTTGCCTACGGATCCGTGCAACCAGCCCGTATCCGATACACAAATGACCGAGTCCACTCCGGACCAATGCTTGACCCCGCCTCGAGAGTCGACTATTTTACCAGTCAACCCTCCAGCCATTTAAACTCTCCTCTTTCTGGTTTTATGTCGATCCTTCTTTGGAATTGTCAAGGGGTTGGAGGGCGGACCTTTAAGCCCATCCTTAAAAACTATATGCGCTTCCACAAATCGGGGCTAATTGTCATAGTCGAACCTCGTATCAGTGGGGTTCGAGCCTCGACGGTCATTCGGCAATTGGGTTGTGCTCATTCTTATCGGGTGGAGGCGGTAGGGTATTCGGGCGGCATCTGGCTTCTCTGGCAACCTTATCTTTCGGTCCGAGTCCTACTCGCGCACCGTCAGTTTATTCATGCTAGTGTCGAATGGGGTACTCTTTCTTTTGTCTTCACTGCTGTTTATGCTAGTCCGTCTTATTCTCTGCAGCATTACCTCTGGGGGTATTTACAGCAGCTTGCTCCCATCACCACCCAACCCTGGCTGATTGGCAGCGATTTCAATGCCAAACTAGAAGCTTCGGATAAGTTTGGTGGCTCTCGGCGACATCCCTCCGTTAACCAACAATTTCGGGCCTGTGTGCACAATTGTAACCTTTTGGATCTGGGCTTCTCCGGACCTCGATTCACCTGGCATCGGGGCAACATTCTTGACTGCCTGGATCGGGTCTTCTGCAATACTATTTGGCACACAGCGGTCCCCTCAACAACGGTGACCCATCTTCCGTTTCTGAAGTCGGACCATCGTCCCCTTCACATCACGTTTACCACTGCCAGGGACAATCTCCCGCGTACTCCGACTTTTCGTTTCCAATCCGCCTAGTTAACTCATCCTGGCTTTGGCCCTTTTGTTGCAGAACATTGGCGTCCTACAGCCTCGGAACTCACCGGTTCACTCCGCTCTCTGTCTGATAAACTTCAGCAGTGGAACCATTCCATCTTTGGCAACATTTTTCATCGGAAGCGGCGGCTGCTGGCGAGACTCGATGGGCCTTCTTCAGCCTCCCTTCGGGACCTGGAAGAGTACCTCCAGAAGGAATTGGAGCAGGTCCTGTTGCAGGAGGAGCTGTACTGGCACCAACAGTCCCGGGGCCAATGGCTTGGCCAGGGCGATCGGAACACCAAGTACTACCATGCTCTCACCCGGCAAAAACTATGTCGCGCTCAGATCCACTCCTTGACTGATCTTTCGGGCACTCTCATTTCTGGCTCTCAGAATCTTCGACAGTTGGCCCACACTTTTCTAGAGGAGATGTACATTGCTTCCCCCCGGCCCCGCACTCAGTTGCCTGGGCACTTCCCTCCCCTCCCTCCGCATGCCCGGACGGATTTGGCTCGCCCTCTTGACCCTGAGGAAGTTTGGCTCGCGGTTCACAGCATAAATCCCCACAAGGCCCCTGGGTTTGATGGCTTCTCTGCTCTTTTTTATCAATCTCAATGGGCAACCCTGGGCCCCTCTGTCACCCGCTTCCTGCAGCATCACTTTCAGCTTGACGTCTGGGACCCCGAGTTCAACCGAACCATCATGGTTCTTATCCCCAAGATTCCGTCCCCATCGTCCATTACCTAAGTTCGCCCTATCGCTCTTTGCTCTGTTCTGTATAAGGCTCTCTCTAAGATCACTGTGACCAGGCTTAAACCCTACCTTGACAAGCTGGTAGCCCAGAACCAAAGCAGCTTTGTCCCTGGAAGACAGATCACTGATAACATCATCATCGCTCAGGAAGTCATTCACACTATGAAACGCAAGTCGGGCCCCAAAGGGCTTATGGCTATCAAGGTGGATCTGAAGAAAGCTTATGATAGACTTTCCTGGGACTTCATTCACGATACCCTCATTGCTATCGGGTTCCCTGCTTCACTGACTACCCTCATCAGGCGTTGCATCTCTACGGTTTCCATGCAAGTAACCTGGCATGGAAGTCTTAGTGCTGTCTTCCGTCCCACTCGCGGAATCCGCCAGGGCGATCCCCTCTCGCCTTACCTATTTGTTCTCTGCATGGAGCGTCTGGGACATGCTATTAATCATGAGGTTACTCAGGGACGCTGGCGGCCGATCACACTTAGTCGATCCGGTCCCCCTCTTACTCACCTGTTCTTTGCCGACGACCTCATTCTTTTCGCCGAAGCATCGCTGGATCAGGTAGCGGTCATTCGTGATACTCTGCACCAGTTTTGTGAGGTATCAGGTCAACGAGTCAATTTTGCTAAATCCCGCTGTTATTTCTCGAAAAATGTGCCTCCTTCGGTCACCGCCGCTCTCAGCCGCACTCTGCAAGTTCAACAGAAGTCGGACCTCGGCCGTTACCTTGGGGTGCCCCTTCTGCACGAACGGGTGAACAAACGCACCTACCAGCATATTATTGATAGTGTTCACCGTCGACTCTCTGGGTGGTCAGCTAACCTTTTGGCTCTGGCTGGTCGTACCACTTTGACTCAAACAATGATCGCGGCCCTCCCAAGTTATACTATGCAGACGGCTCGGCTCCCCCGCCGTCTTTGTGATGAGGTGGAGAAACTGATGCGTCAATTTTTATGGGGGACCTCCTATGGTACCACTCGAGTTCATCTTGTCAACAGGGAGGAGGTTTGTCAACCCAAGCCGTCTGGCGGACTTGGCATTCGTAAAATCCGTGCCACCAATGACGCTTTCTTAGCCAAGCTCGGTTGGGCTTTGCTCACCAAACCTCATGCTTTATGGGTGCGTCTTCTTTCTGCGAAGTACAAATTTGACGCCGCTAATATTCCCACTGCTCTGGAAGGTACCGACGGGTCGATGACTTGGAACAGTATTAAGGCTACCTGGCACATAGTTCTCCAGGGACTCCATTGGACCGTCGGGGACGGCACTAGGATCCGGTTCTGGCTTGATCCTTGGCTTCCACGTCTTGGGCCACTGTTATATCATGCTACTTCTCCCGTTCCGGAATCCATCCTACCCGTCAACATTCAACATATGGTCGATATTGATGGTCAATGGAATTGGACGGTTATACAATGTTACCTCTCTCCCTCTATCTGTCGGCTCATTGCTGGTACTTTTCCCCCCGCACTCCATTTGGGTCCCGACAAAATGATATGGGGCTATTCTACCACGGGGGACTTTACGGTTGCATCAGCTTACTCCCTGCTTCTTGGCCACCTGGAGGCTCGGCCTCAGGAGCTTTGGAAGGCAGTTTGACACTGGCCGGGTCCCCAACGTATACGTTCTTTCCTTTGGCTTTTAGTGCATAATCGCCTTCTCACTGGGCAAAACCTTGTCCGCCGGCATATCTCCTTGGCTGACTCGTGTCACCATTGCCATGTTGTTGAATCCTCATTCCACGTCATGAGGGACTGTCGCCGCGCCCGACAAGTGTGGTCCACTTTTCCCCCCCATGTTCTTCCCCGGGGTTTTTTCACGATGTCCGTGCAAGCCTGGCTCCTGCATAATCTGCGTCATAACGGACGGGCTCATGGCCACACTTGGCCGCTCATCTTTCGCATCACGTGTTGGCTCCTTTGGAATTGGCGCAATCGGACTTTATTTGACGCTTCCTTTACTTGGCCTTCCTCACCCACTGCTTGTATTTTGTCTTATGCAGGTATTATCCGACAAGCAGCTGTTTGGCAGATTCCAGCGGCTTTCGGTCCCCGCTTTCGCCACCAACATCCCATCAGCTGGCGACCTCCTTCCACAGATTGGGTGAAGCTCAATACTGATGGCTGTAGCAACCGCACTTCGCTTTCCGCCTCAGCTGGAGGCCTTCTGCGGGACAGTGCTGGCACTTGGCTCGGCGGCTTCACTCACAATATTGGCTGGTGTCCCCCATTGTCGGCGGACCTCTGGGGGCTTTATACTGGTCTCTCATTAGCCTGGGAACTTGGCTACCGCAGAGTTTTTTTGGAAGCAGACTCCACATCGGCACTCCATTTGATTTCTTTCGCTACCGATCGCGCACAGGCAAGCAATCCCATCGTCCAGAGTATTCATGAGTTGCTCTCCCGCAACTGGACTGTTACCCATAGCCACACGTATCGAGAGGGCAACCGCTGTACCGACTGGCTGGCACACTACGCCACCCATTTTGATCTTGGAGTCACTTATTTTGCCGAACCACCAATAGGGTGTCATTTTATCCTCGCCGAGGATCAGTCGGGAACCTGTTTCCCCCGACACATTTTGTAACTGATTTCTTTTCCTTCTTTATATAAAAAAAAAGCATAAATACTCTTAAGCTAGAGGGTGATAGGAGAGTAGGTCCCAACATTGTGGGAATTAAGAATAATGTACTCATAAAGTTGTTCAGCAACAGTCCAAATAGTTTGCTGTAACATTGTGGAATGTCTGTATCAAAAGAGAGTGGCTCTTTTTTTTCATATACTATATAAAAGCCACATTTACCAATGGAATCTTTCATCTGCCTGTCTAATCTTTGATGTAACCTTCATATAGACAATAATAGCATCTCACATTTCACACCGCCGAGAATTCAAACCGATTTACACCGTCTATTTGTTTCCCAAGACTTCCAACAACCGCTACAACTGTCCTAAGACTAGAGAGTGGAGATACCGTGAAAAAAGCCGTGCAAATGGGCTGGGCAATAGCAATTCAAGGCGGCGCAGGCGATATTGCTCCCTCCCTCCCACCTGAGCGCCGCCTCCCCTGCGAAGATACCCTCCGTCGCTGCCTCCAGATCGGCGTCGCCGCTCTCCAAGCCCAAAAACACCCCCTTGATGTTACCGAGCTTGTGGTATATTCAAGTCATACATTTTTCCTTCAGGGGCATCCAACTCTTCGGTTATTTTTTGGTTTTTCTATTGAATTCAAACATAATTCATAAACAGATGACAAAAAAGCTATCTTTTTCTTTTTTGTGTAAAAATATGATATTTGTTTGCTTTGGGAATCTAGTGAAGTGGGTAAATCCTGATAAGTTCATGGGATTTTTCATGCAAAATTGATTATGATTTAGTTGCTAGTGTTTTACCCTGTATAGGTCCGTGAATTGGAAAACTGCCCACATTTTAATGCTGGGAAGGGATCTGTTCTAACCACTGTAGGCACTGTTGAGATGGAAGCTTCAATCATGGAAGGTAAGACTAAGAGATGTGGTGCTGTTTCTGGTCTCAGCACTG
>JAOSBM010000006.1:24203042-24230741 GCA_027568955.1 Erythroxylum tenue
TGTTGATAACCATGGGAACTTAGCTTCTGCAACTTCTACTGGGGGGTTTGTAAACAAAATGGTGGGTAGGATTGGGGACACACCCGTAATAGGAGCAGGGACATATGCCAACAATCTCTGTGCAATTTCTGCTACAGGTAAAGGAGAAGCAATTATACGTGGAACTGTCGCCAGAGATGTTGCTGCCCTTATGGAGTATAAAGGTCTTTCAGTTAAAGAAGCAGCAGCATATGTCATCCATGAGTGTGTTCCAAGAGGCCATGCTGGATTGGTTGCTGTTTCTGCAAAAGGAGAAGTCGCAATGCCCTTCAATACAACAGGCATGTTCCGTGCTTGTGCTACTGAAGATGGGTATGAAGAAATTGCAATATGGCCTTTACAAGATTGAGTGAACTGGTGGATGTTGGCTATTGAAAAGTTAGTATTCTAAGAAGTCCATCCAGCATCTCTAGTTTAGAAGGAAATAGTTTTCATGAAGCTGAAACTTGCTAAGAAATGCGATTTGTGGTGTTAAAATAATATGTTATGACATCAAGGTTTATTTTCAGTTGCAGGCCTCACTCGTGCAGTATCCAAATATGAAGGGTGTTATTCACCTTCTCAAATCATCTTGTCGAGGAATTACATAAACAGGCACTCCTCATGATAAAACTATATAGCCATGATGACTGATTCAGTTAAAGAGTTTTCAGCAACTTTTCTTTGCAAATCAAAAAGAAGATTATAAGCGTACCAAATAGGCGGCACTGGAATCTAATAGTTTTGCCACTAACATCACTCAGACTTAAACAACGAGTGTCATTATAAAAACAAGTAAAATTATTGGCCTATATCAATTGGGGTTAATTGCTTGATTTTTATTGTGGGTCGAATAAGATTTAAAACTTTTTACTCATTGAAATGCAAACAAAAGAAAAAGAAATGGAAACAACTCTCACGAATGATGGAACCTGTCACCTTGACTTGCCAAAGCAAAGCATGAGTTCCTTATGTGACTTGCATTTCATTTGTAGAGAAAAAAGAGTCAACATCATTTTGCTTGCAAGACTGAAGCATAAATAACAGGAGTGGATTATCTGACTTGTAACCTTTCTTAAACGGAGGAAAATATAGTGAATAATTGCCATCAAGATACACTAAAATGACAAGTAAGTGCCATCAAACCTTTGTTTAATGATGAGATTGAGAGTCTCAATCGTAGAAGTTGTCAAATGTTCTTCCACTCTCCACCAATTACTTATCTGAAAATTTTGCTTCCTAGGCCTTCATGGTATGCTCGAGTCTTGTTCACTTCAAAGTTTTAAGCCCACTAGAATTACGTATTATTTATCACATGAACTTTAATTATGGACCCATGATCAGCCATAAACTTGTATTAACGAAGAAAATGAGAAAAAAAACAAGCTATTTTGCTATCCATTGCATAATGAACAAGCTCCTCAAACTTTTGATCGACCTTTATTAAAGTTGTTTATCCTTATGTCATTAACGTCTTTCTTATTGAGTGGTCCTCTTAATGGGTTAGAGAAACAGAACGTTCACGAACTTACTTAAACAGACAACGAGAGACCTTAGCAGCTATTTCTAGTAACCTTATCAGGCCTTCCCATCACAGGCCTAATACATAATCGACCCACACTGATTAAGATTCATTTTTTTTCACTAAACTTCAACCCATTTAGCCAGATCCTTTATTGGACTTCTTTATTATCTTTAATCCAGATCAAATTTGATTTTCTTAAGCTTAAGTTTATAAAACCTCATAATTAATAATTATCCAATTAACGAAATCACTAACATTCTCCCCCTTAGACAAATATTAACTACAAGTTGTAATAACAATAAAACTGTAAAAGTTGTTAAGCAAAATCAATATATAGGTCGACCAATTTAAAACATTTGATTCAAAGATAATGAAAGTCCATCATTCGGTCCAGTATGGCTTTCGATACTGGAAAATATCAAATGCATATATCATATGCGACATAGATACAATACAATCACGTATATCTAATACCTTACTAACATGAATCAGAAAATGGAGTGTGGCAAACTACCATGATACATGTATGATCTGAAATGTATCTTCTTTCTGTTGGTTGGTCTCAATTCCTCTGAACTTTATGTTAAATCACATTGGAGAAATTTATTTTCTCTCATTGAGTGCAAAACAGCATTAAAGAAAGCCCTTTTGGGATTAAATACTTATATCTCCTACTTCTTATCAAATCTGTAGATTTATATATGTATCTATATGTCCTGAAGACATAGACTTAAGGCTAGTTTGTATATATATGTCTAATGACCTTTAAAATACTTAACATCGATGCAGATCTTAAAAATTTCGCTTGTATAATGACAATGTACAACAAGTTGTATGGCTAAGAACAAAATAATGATCATTAATATGTGCAAAAAGATACTGTCATAATACATGTAATCCGTACAAATGTATCAAGAGAAAACGTTGTGATCCCTAACTAACAATGATTAAGGACTTTCGTATACCCATATTATACACATGTTACTAAAAAATAACTGGGTGAAGCCCTTTAATAATAACGTCAGCAAGCATGCATTCAGTTGCCAAATACTCCACCTCAATATCACCTTTCTGTTTTAATTTCTTTATGGTCAAATATTTAACCTCCAAATGCTTAAACCTTATGATGTTATTGATTTTACTGAACAATACAACAAAAAGATTATCACAGTATAGCCAAATGACTCTAGTCACTGAATCAACCACACACAACTCAGAAATCAATTTCCTGAACCAAATCATTTATGAAGCAGCTTCATAGCATGCCACAAACTTTGCATGCACTGTCAAGGAAGTTACCAATGTCTGCTTGACACTCTTCCATAACACTACACCATTTACTAACATAAAAATGTACCATAATATAGACTTCCTATCAATTGGGCACATAGAAAAATTTGAATTCGTATAACCTATAAGGTTTAAACTATTGACATTCCTAAATGGCAACATATAATCCTTAGTTTTCTTCAGGTATCTCAACACTCGTTCTTCAGGTATCTCAACACTCGTTTGACTACATTCCAGTGGCCTATTCTTGGGTTAGCTAGATACTTACCTATCAGTCTAACAACAAATGTAATGTCTGATCTAGTGCAGACCAGAGCATATATTAGGTTACTAACTACATTATAATAAGGAACATTCTTTATAAACCCTCTCTCTGTATCATTCTTTGGACATTGTGCCAAAGATAATCTCTCACCATGAGAGATTGGTGTGCAATAGGTTTACAGTCAACCATATTAAACCTTCATAGCACTTGCTCAATGTATGCTTTCTGCAAGAGACCTAATAAAGATTGAGACCTGCTATCGCCTGCAACCAAATTCAAAAGAAATCACTTCCGTTAAAATAAATTAATGTAGTAGCGGTAAGCGAATATCGTTCCCACGAGGATTCTCTACGGTAATGAAATTATGAATTCAAACGAAACAAGTAACGAAAGTTAAAAAAAATGGTTTTGGTCACGACAATATAAGATAATTATGAGAAAAATCACAAATCGAAAGCAATAATTGAATCTGAAAAATCAATGAGAAAATACCTTGGTTTTCGGGTCATCGATGCTATCATGCTATTATGGATCCTCGATATAAAATTGCAATCATTAGCAAACATTCATTAGATAAGTTTTCTCTTAAGTGTAATGACTAGAAACATGTATCCTAGCATTCTTATTAAACAACAACCTAGATATGATCGTAGGTGTAATTGAATAATAGCATTATGAATCAAGAACCAATGAGCAAGCAAAATACATGTACGACATGCAATCAATCAAGTGAATATCTTCTTAAAATTTTCGACTCTAATATAGAGAAGTTAATCCTAATTGCTACTTATGATTATCGAAACTGAACATCATATTCCATTAATCTAGCGATTGAACCAATTAATCTCTAGTTGCCCACCTAGAAACCAACGAATTCAATTAGAAATAATAGATCTGAAGATATCCAATGTTTATTAGTAATGAAGACTCTATTTAAAACATCCCACCATAATAACAGATAACATAGATCCCTTCAACAAAGACAATAGATTTAGCTACTCATAATATAATTGAAAACAAAAGAAATAACAAAGCTTAAGGTCTCCATCCCTGGTTCTTTACTGGAAAATACGAAAAACACTGATAGAAAGTATGCAAAAATCGTAAAAAGACAGAAGGGAAAAACGGCAGCCACCAAAAATCTACACTAAAACCTAATATGAAACTTGTGTCAATCACCAACTCTCCCCCCTTTATGCTTATCTCCTCCTTATCTTTTCTTGAGTCTCTTCAGATAATGCACTCCCCTATTTTCGGTAGGTAATCCCCTTGAAAGATGGCAAGATAATTCTTAAAGATGGTGATAAGTTTGAATTTGACTTTTGAAATTTGATATGCAGATTTATTCCATCCTTAGGCGTACCCACGCTTAATCACTGAATTGTTGTCAATTTGGGAATTTGGATTTTCTTCATTCTTTCGCATCTTTTTAATTCCATTTCGTCTCTAAGGTGTTGAAAACCATTTGTAAACAATTATAAGATAATTCCATTAATTTCGGATAATAATTTCAACAAACTAACGATAATTAAGTCCAAAATAAGTGCAATTTAATGACTTAACAAATTCTCCTACACTGAACCTTTGCTCGCCCTCGAGCAAACATGTCAAACTACTACACTTAGTCAATTCATCCTTTATAAGAGTAAGTGCACACAATCCATTAACTTGGGCCAATAAGACTTAAGTTGCAACACATATCATAATTGCTTTTCACCAATGCAAATAAACGAAGTGAAAATAAGATATCTTTGTTCAAAGGCAACTATGAAATCAAAACGAATTCTTCTCACGGATTTCGCTCTTACACTCAAGTGTTTGAGGGCAAAGTGTTTCTCTCAAATCTCTCTCTAACATGTTGCACTGCCATAGGCTTGCAACTTTACCAGTTATCTTTTATTCAAATTACATGAGCTAATAGATCATAAGGACTTTATTCAGGGTTGTAATGGGCTAGGTTCAAAGGTAAGGTAAAGTGGCAAAGGGTTAATCACAAGCATTCACAAAGTACCAAGTAAAAAATGACTCTCAATTTCAAATTCTGAGCTAAACATATAACATAAAAGACAACTACTCATACTAACTAATGCTACTATGCTTTATTCTTTTTATTTTCTTGTTTTCTTTTATTTTTTTCCTTTTTTTATTTTGCGTTTTTCGAATAACGTTAAGAACAAGGGAAAAATAATAAAAACAAGAGAAAATAATAAACACATGAGTAGAAGTGCCTATAAAAAATCTCAGAACACAATATAGAACAAAAGTCCCAAATTACTTAACGCTTCATTCAACTTATGATAGGGTAAGGCTAATGGGGTTTTTGGGTTTTAAAATAAGGTGATTGATTAAAAAACAAGGATAAAGGCTGAAAAATGTTTGCAAAAGGGAAGATAATTAGGTGGGTCAATTTTAAGCTAAGGGTGTAAAAACAAGGAAGGCCTTAATCATATCTATATCCCATGTGATCAAATAAATTCAAACCGGTTCCATGCAAGTTCTGAAGGCAACATGAATAAAGGAGCATCACATAATTCAAACAAATAGCATGACATAAAGATGATGTCATTTAGGCTCAAAATTCGCTCACAGGTTCAAGTTGAGAATTCACCTTAATTCCACACATTACCTCATCACTCAAATGTCAAAATTTTGATGAAGTGTCCGTTTGGTTGAGCTTTTGGAGGGTCCAAAAGTACTTTTTTCTATCGAAAAAGCTATTTTAAAGAAAAAGTAAGTGTTTGGATGTAAACTTCAAAAGTACTTTCGAAGTAGAAATAGCTTTTTTAAAAGCTTAAATGCAGCTTTTTCAAAAGCTAAAATTTGGAGCTTTTCAGAAAAGCTCTCAATGTTAGCTTTTTCGGGAAGCTAATTTTTCGTCACTTATGTAAAGAAGCTACCGTCACTTACGTAAAGAAAAGCCCCAAATAGAAGACTGATGCCAACACCGAGGAATTGCTTGATCGTATGCTCACTCGATTGGCTCTGCATAAACAATCTAAATCCAACGGCTCTATACCACAAGCCACATTCATAGTAGTGTTATCAAGATCTAACACGTCCAAATTAACCGCTAATTGTGTGATATATGACCCAAGAATCAAAGGTTTAGATTTCTTTTGCAAAATGGAATGAAATTGTGTCATAAACCAAAAACCCAAGTTTGTCAGAATATGCCTATCCCTACACCACAAGAAATAAAATTCTGCCTTTGACAAAGTACTCGCAACATCCTTTCGACCAGAAAAATTAAATGCTAACAACCTATAGATAATTTTGAAAACAGGATTCCAAAGAAAGGAACTTTTAGAAAGGCATTATAAGGATGAGTATCAACAGACCATTGATGCCATAACTCTGAAGCATTGAAATCTTCATGAAAATCACATTGGGCATTGATAAATAACTCAGTCTCTGTTTTAGCAGTATAAAGAAATCCCAAGAAAACATTGAATTCAGCAATTGAAAATGCAAATTCCTTTCCCATCAATCTAAATTCAACAGTCTCTTTCGTATACATATCAAAATCCTTATCACAATTGAATTGGAAGGTGCTATAAAATTCTCTGGTTAATTCAACAAATGCAAGGCAATTTATTCGGGCAAAAGCACTCCATCCAATGAGACCCATCAATTGCATAAAAGAGTCATAAACATATAAGGCTTCAAGTGTATCGGAAAGAATAGACTTACATGGACAAATCTTCCGTTCACTTAGCTGCTGGAATCGGGTTGTATCTTCGGGAAGCACGAAGGAAGTGCAGCTTGCAACCTTAGTAGTCCAGTTGCTTCGGTTTTTGACCTCCTTGCCTCTCCTTGTTTGTAGGCATGTAAGTGGTGCTGGATGAAGAAACATGGGTGCTGGAGTTGGGGCAGGGGGAGTTTCGTTGGTCTGTGAAGGGAGTTGTGGTGGGGAGACGTCAATAGCAAATCGTATTGGTGTGGGTAGCCTTCGGGAGTCACTCTTCTTCTTGGGCATTGTGCCAATTCGTGGAGAATGACCTGCAAAAATAGAGAATGACGCAACACCAAAAGCACAAAAGAGGGTTGAATAGGTGAGTGGGTAATGGAAGATGAGAGATGTGTGAGGTTTAGAGATGAGGTGAAATTGATGGACTAAGATGAATGTGGGTTGAATATCGGCAACTGGAAATTGAGGATGAGATAAGGGATTTGGGGGAAACAAAGAGGGAAAATAAAGAGGGAAAAGAGAGGGGCGGTAAACTTAAAATTTTTCATTTTTTAATTTTCATTTTAAATTGATGTAAAAATGAAAAGTAAAAAAGATGACAGAAATTAAAAAAATTTGTAAATTGACATGCCTAACTAAATGAGATAACATAATGAAAATAAAACAGTTAAAGAAATAACATAGTCAAACCTGAAAAATTTACGGGTTTCCCCAAACGTGCTTCTTTTAAGTGGTTAGCTGGACCTGTGTCGTTACTTACCAGATTAGAAATAGGTTGGAGGTGCTAACTCTATTTCATCCACTCGCTCGACTGAAGAATTTTCATAATATGGCTTTAGGCAATGTCCATTAACTTTAAATACCTTAGAGGTATCGACGCTCTGAATTTCTACCGCACCATGAGGAAAAACGTTAGTAACAATAAACGGTCCAAGTCATCAAGATCTTAATTTTCCTGGAAATAACTTAAGCTTTGAATGATAAAGAAGAAATTTTTGTCCGATGGAAAAATGTTTCCTATAAATCATTTTATCATGGAAAGCCTTAGTTTTTTCCCTATAAATTTTCGAATTTTCATATGCCTCATTACGAATCTCTTCTAATTCTTGCAATTGTAACTTCCTACTGGTACTAACCTCCAATTGATCCATATTCAATTGCTTCACAGCCCAATAAGCTCTATACTCAATTTCCACAGGTAAATGACAAGGCTTACCGAAAACTAACCTATAAGGCGACATAACTATAGGAGTTTTGTACGCAGTTCGGTATGCCCATAAAGCATCGTCCAATCGTAGACTCCAATCCTTTCGGTTCGAATTTACCACTTTCTCTAGTATGGACTTGATCTCTCTATTGGAGACCTCAGCTTGCCCACTTGTCTGCGGATGCTAGGCGGTAGAGATTTGGTGTGTAATACCACATCTTTTCATTATCGCTTCAAAAATCTTGTTAAAAAAATAGGTCCCTCGATCGCTAATGATAGCTTGAGTCATTCCAAACCTGACAAAAATATTTGATTTAACAAAATCAATCACGATTTTAGCATCGTCAAATATAGTGGCCTTAGCTTCAACCCATTTCGAAACGTAGTCTACTGTCAACAAAATGTAATTCTTACCAAAAGAGGAAGGAAAAGGACCTATAAAGTCTATTCCCCAAACATCAAAAATCTCACATACCAGAATGTTCGTCAGTGGTATTTGATTCTTTGATCTCAAGTTACCTGTTCTTTGACAACGATCGCAAAACTTACAAAACATGTAAGAGTCATAAAATAACTTAGGCCAAAACAGTCCACATTTTAAAATTTTGCGAGAAGTTCTTTTGGGACCAAAATGTCCCCCACACACAGACGAATGACAAAATTGCAAAATAGATGAAATTTCATCATCGGTGACGCATCTCCTAACAACCTGATCAGAACAAAATTTCCAAAGGTGAGGTTCATCCCAAACATAATATCTAGCCTCTCGCTTGATTTTATGTCTCTCAGCTCTAGATAGATCACTAGGTAAAGACTTAGTTATTAAAAAGTTCACTATGTACGCATACCAAGGAATTACCTGTTGAATTGCGAAAAGGCTTTCATCCGAAAACTTATCGTGAAGAACATCAAGCATGGTACTCGATGTGATCCAGCTTAAGTGATCGACCACTAGATTTTCTGCTCCTTTCTTGTCGCGAATTTCCACATCGAATTCTTAGATCAGTAATATCCATCGAATCAATCTTGACTTGGCTTCTTTCTTGTTTACCAAGTACTTCAGAGCTACATGGTCAGAGTAGATGATCACCTTCTTCCTCAACAGGTATGACCGAAATTTTTCTAACCCAAAGACGACTGCTAGAAACTCCTTCTCCGTTGTGGAATAAATTTTTTGGGCATCAATAAGTGTCATAGAAGCATAATAAATAACATGAGGTACCTTGTCCACTTTTTGACCCAGCACAACGCCAACTGCATAATTCGATGCGTCACACATCAACTCGAAGGGTATGTCCCATCATGGTGGCTAAATAATCGGCGCTGTAGTGAGTCACTCCTTTAGCTCATCAAACGCACTTCTACATGGCTCGTCAAAATTAAATTTCTCGTCTTTTTGGAGCAATCTATACATAGGCTGCGCAATTTTGGAGAATGGAGAAGTCCTTGACAAATCGCCAATAAAATCCTGCATGACCAAGAAAAGAATGAACTTTCTGCACATTCACGGCGTAAGATAAAGATCGAATAACATCTATCTTAGCTTTATCGACTTCAATTCCTTTCGAAGAAACAGTATGGCCCAAAATAATTCCTTGATCAACCATGAAGTGACACTTTTCGTAATTTAAAACCAAATTAGTTTCAATGCAACGTTTTAGTATTTTTTTCAAGGTTGATAATGCATGTTTCAAAAGACTCTCCATATACCATGAAATCATCCATAAAAATTTCCATGCAATTTTCCACAAGATTGGAGAAAATACTTGCCATACACTGTTGGAATGTCGCGAGTGCATTGCACAATCCAAATGGCATTCTTCGGTAAGCAAAGGTGTCGAATGGACATGTGAAGGTTTTCTTCTCCTGATCCTTAGGTGCTACCAAAATCTGATGATATCCTGAATAGCCATCTAAACAATAATAGTGAGATTTTCCCGCAAGTCTTTCAAGCATCTGATCAATAAATGGAAGCGGAAAGTGATCTTTTCTTGTAACTAAATTAAGCTTCCTATAATCTATGCATACCCTCTAACCATTTTGGACACGGGTCGGTATTAACTCACCATTGCTATTTTCAATTATAGTTACACTAGTTTTTTTTGGAACTACCTGGACCTGACTTACCCACTTAATATTTGAAATTGGATAAATGATGGCTGTGTCAAGAAGTTTCAAAATCTCTTTCTTTATTACTTCCATCATGGGTGGGTTTAGGCAACGTTGTGGTTGTCTCACCTCCTTCGCTTCATCTTCCATCAAAATTCGGTGCATGAAGATAGTGGGACTAATACCTTTTAAATCAGCTACCGTCCAACCGAAAGCTTCTTTATTCTCCTTCAAAACGTCAAAAAGCTGGCTTTCCTGCACATTCGAAAGTTGATTAGAAATAATCAGAGACAATGTATCTTTCTCACCTAAAAAGATGTATTTTAGATGACTAAGTAAGCTCTTCAATTCCAATATTGGTGGGCTGGTCAATGACGGCAGTGTCTTGTCCAAATTTCTAGGCATTTTCATGAACGTGAGCTGCTGAAAATGTGGTTCGGTTGTCTCCATTTCACACGTTAACGTCTCCTCCTGCTTACTGGACAACATCAACTCATCAATTCCTTGATACGTTAATGTATTTTTCCTTTTGTTCACTAGATAATGTTGAAGCTTCACTTCCTTACCAACTTGATGTGTCTTTCTTCTGGTTGTTAGATAACGCAGATTCATCAATTCCTTGGCACGTTGATGCCTTTTCTATTACCAAAATCATTTCAACTTCATCTTTTTCTTCCAAAATCCAATTCTTCTACATCCATGTATCAAGAAAGAATATCTTAATCTTAAAATCTAGAAAGAGAGGAGAGAGAGAGAGAGAGTGAAAGATGGCAAAAACAATGAAAGAGGGATGATGGAGATGAGTTATTACTTTGTTTAGCTAGTAAAAATACTAAAATACCCTTACTGATATATCTTTTAATGAATCTTACCTCACATGAATAGAGTGTGCACTAAACACTTTGTGTGTTGGTGAATTGAGGGTTCAATGAGAAAATATAAAAAGTTTAAGGTTAATTTGGCAAAAATAAAAGTTTGAGGATCAATGTGTACCTAGAATCAAAGTTCAAGGACCAATTTGGGCTTTTTACCGAGCAAGAAACTCAAGATAAACTAAGCATACAACTTGAATCCATAGAGTTGGACAGTACAAAAATTACAAGAATTACTAAAAACCATCTTATGTAGGAATATACTATAGCATTGCAAAGTCAAATATTAATGCAAATTATTTTGAAATCAAGCCCAATAATCAAAATGTTGCAACATAATGTATAATTTGATAGATTATCACATAAGGATCTCATAGTATACATCGCCAATTTTTTAAATATTTTTGATACTTTAGGATTAATAGGCCTACTAAAGATGCTATTAGGCTGAGGTTATTCCCATTCATGTCAAGGGATTACGCCAAACAATGATTGAAATCATCACTTGTAGCATCGATTACTAGTTGTAAAAGTCTTATCGAGAAGTTTCTTGCTAGAGACTTTCTAACATCCAAGATAGTGAATTTAAGGAATATTCTTTCTTCCTTCCAATAATTTGAGAATGAAACTTTGTATAAAACATAAGAGAGATATAAGGATTTATTTCCATGCGGATGCAAATTCAAACTTTTTATAATGATGTAGTAAATTCTACAAACAAATGATAGATGTTACGATAAGTAGAATACTAAATAACAAGATTTTAGAACAACTATAATTCATAATGTAAATGTAATGACTGCTTTGACAACTCAGATAAAGATATGTAGATTCCATGATTGTTTTAACATCCTAAATAATGATAATAGAGAGAAAACTTGATAAGTTGAATTATACTTGAATTGTGTAATTCATGGTGGATAAATTATCCAAATTTCTCTTTGAGAAATCAGCAGAAATAATGAAAGGCTTTATGCAACCAACTAGTTCTCAATTTCAAAATCAAGAAGATTTAACAAGGAAAAAAAGAGAAACTAAAAAAGGAAATAGTTGAGATACCATAAGGATCATTGCTTAGTTATATAGTGTTTAACCCTAGGGAACACGTGAAAGAAGTTGTCCTAAGGGATGAGGAGTTGATTAATAATAGAAAGGAAGAAGGCAATAAAGTCAGGGCACTAGTAAGCGAATACCAATTAAAAATTCCTCACCCTGCATAATTAATACAGAGTGTAATAAAGGAAGAAATTGATACTTAAGAGGAGTATGAACAAGATCCAAAAGAAAAAGATTTAGAAGAGGAGGATCCTGATGAGGAAATGTTAAATAAAATCAGATGAAATCAATATTAATATCCTCTAAGTCACCTTACCATCAAAGCTACATGATTTAGGGAGTTTTAATAGTTCTTCTTCCATTGTTGGTGGTGTCTATATTAATATGAAATTATTGGATCTATGAGCAAATATCAATATAATATCTTATACTAAAAAGACTATGACTAGTGATCATGTCGTTCAAGTATTAAAATTTATAAGCCCCCAAATACTACAAGCGCATGAGTAGTGATTATAGTATAAGAGGTGTCGATCTCACAAGGAGGAGGACTAATCTAATCCTAAAGTCTAAGGCCAACAATATATGAAACTCAAAATAAACAGTGCAACGAAAAGTAATCATGAGAATTAAATTCAACTACTTAAATCATAAATTAAACATGAAGGAATTAACAATTGAGCAATAAGTACGCACAATGGAAATCAACCAAAGAGTTTACCGAGTTAAATCAGAAATTAAACATGAAGGAATTAACAATTGAGCAATAAGCACACACAATGGAAATCTTCCTCTTCCTCTTCCTCTTCTCTCCCTCTTCCTCTTTATCTCTTTAGGGTTTTCAATAGTGGCTATAGGAAAGCTCCTTTTCTCTCCTCTTTATGTTATTTTTATGCTCTTTTATGTTTTGGGCAACCCTAGGGTTTTTCTGGGGTCTGAAAGGTCCAAAAAAATCCCTCGAAACATGAAGTTCGTAAGCGTTTTCTCGATGCAGGCCACGACCCTATGAGCCTTCTATCATAATCGTGGCATGCAGAACAAGGTCGTGGGCCATTCCCCAAACTTCTATCATGATCGTGGGCCAAACCTAAAGCTTGTGCCACGATCGTGGGCCTGTGTTGTAGCCCGGATTCCCTTTGAAACTCCTCCACTCTTTGATATTGACCTTGAAATACTAACAAACACATCAAGGTACCTCAAAACATAATATTTAAGCTCAAAGACTTGTGCTAACCCATAAAACACTTAAAACACAAATAAATCACAAACTAACACAATTTTAACCTAAACACATACCAAGTGATTGAATTAACGACTAAACACATATCAAACTATGTCCTAAAATATGATGTAATTTACACTTATCATATCCCCACACTTAAAGGTTTGCTTGTCCTCAAAGAAACAAAACAACAAACAACACAAAATCACCAAGCATATAATGCAATAATGAGACAATGGCTTCAACTTCAAGAAACAAATTTAATTATAAACACAATTATTCAAGTTATTCTAAATCATTAACATGTAAAATCCGTGTGTAGGAGCTTTGGACTAAATATACATATTAATTAAAACCCAAATGTCAAGTTTATTCACTCTTTTCAATTGTACACACACATTAATAATTATTTGGTTATTCAAACTTTGTAACTAATCCTAAGTACGTTTTCATGAAAAGTTAGGCTACTTACAATTTATTTGAAATCTTTTTTTTTTTACTTTTTGTGGACATGGACCTAGTCTTTTTACACGGCATTGGTGATGAATGTTGATCCAGTTACTCGACTAAAGTCATGTTTTTATTAAGTTGCTTGGTTGGAACGTCATTATAATCTTTTGATGCAAAGGTACACATTTATGATGCATGTCGATCCAATTACTTGGCTACATCACATTCTCAATTGGCTACTAACTCTATTCATAAACCGAAGGCTAGCGGAATAGTTATTTATTTAAAATTTACAAACACTTTTTTTTAATTAATGCCTATCTTGTTGCTTTAGCTACACGTTTTCATGAAAAATACTAGCTAAGCTACTTAGTTGAAAGACCTAAAATTATGAATGAATGTGACAACTTATAGGGTGATAAACTAACACTAAATCCTAATTAACTTGCATATTTTAGCCAAAGAACCCAGACCACTAATTTCGCGAGCTAATGACTCTTCACAACCTAATAGATTATGTTTAAAATTAAATCAATTTCATTCCATCTAAGCAATTGATATATTCACACAATTCACAATATGTAACCTAAACACACTAAAATAACAATATCAAAATTCACACTCAAAGCAAAATACACAACCCTCCCCACACTTGAACAACACATTGTCCTCAATGGGAGAAGGAGACAAACAAACACACATAGGAGGAAGTAACATAAAATAAAATAAAAATAAAGACTATAGAAAGACTAAATTTAAAATAAAAAGGTTAGAAACAAAACCTTACGGTGATGGAGGCGGGAATGGTGTCAGAAGTGGCAGTTGTATGCCTTGAGCCTTGAAGTATCGATGAATTCGGCGTGTATCCCGGCTCTGATGTCATTATGTGTGGGCCATCTTTTTCATCCTTCTAGAGTTTTTCACAGGTGTGTCAGTAATCGTTTTGGTGTTGGCAGAGATTATATTGATCACTTTCTTCCATCCAGGTTCTTCTGTGTCTTCTTCCTCTTTGGACTCCTCGCTAATTGAGTCCTCTTTTGCCTGCTAAGGTGGCGTTATCCTAGAACTCACTTGACTGGCCCTGATCTTCACATGAGTTTTTTGGCTGATGTCTCAGAGTTCCATGTTATGGGACTTTAGGATTTCAGCACGTCACAAATGATGATGATTTAGAAAATTAGGGAGGTAGACAGTTAGACCACTACAATCCACACCATAGTACTCAACAATGGTGGAAACCAAGTAACCCATACCCAAATTGTTACTCCTTTTACGTAGAGTCGCAACAATAGCATTCACAACATGGGTCGAGGTGCACACTGAGATGTTGTGATCCATACACCACAACAGAAAAAATTCCTTCATTGAGCACTTGTTGGTTTCTAATTTGTCAAAAACCATTTGACACATGAATTTGTGTAACAACAAGTGCTCATGGCTTTGTATAATGTTATTGTGGGCATTCTTAATGTCGAACCGTCCCATCCTAGTGAGCTCATTCCAATAGCAGGAAGCTTGAAAGTCATCGTGCTGATCAACAATGGAAGATTCAAGGAAACCACAAATATCACACATAATTTCAATGTTTAGCTCATAACGCTTTCCTTGCAACCTAAACCACATTTCCTTAGGGTTACTGGGTTCGAACTGAAGGGAAGTAAAGAATTTGAGGGTGAGCTCTTGGTAGACAGGATATTGGAAGTGTACAAACTTACGCCACTAAATTCTTTCTGCTAAATTCTTGATCCTATCTCGCAATTCTAGCCTATTAAACGTAGTAAAATCAACGTATTTTGGGACTATTATCTGTTTAACACTCAAGGATTGGAATTGAATACCTTCATCCTCTGTATAGATTAGGAAGGGTGCTCCAAAATCCACTGCACCCTCGACTCGAGACTTGATTTCTTCCTAATGATCGGTTACGCTTCGTTGACTGCTTAATGCGCGACATAATGGACTGCAAGTAGGTGGTAATTGGACTAAAGTGAAATTTGGAAGTTAGTTAGAGAGAAGGGAGAGCATTTGAAGGTTCTAAACTTAGAGAGATAAAGTTAAAATGAAAGTGAGTGAAACATTCAAGTGAGGAATGAATATATAAGTGAAGGAAGGGTACAATGGTAAAATTTTCAACTGAAAATCGCATGAATAGATTTACTCTGCCGCAGATTTCACCATTTTTTTCCGTCCTTATACACACCCCAGGGATCTTTTCCTAACTTTTTTTTAGCGCTATTACCTCATTACAATTCCTTACCGATCATTTTATAAAAATTAATGCCTTACTCATCCACGATATTTATTTAGAATCGAAACATCCTAACTACGGAGTTCAAACTATCTAAAATCAAAGAAAAGACTGATATTGCAAACCATGGGTTGCCTCTCATACAACGCTACTTTTAACATCATTAGCTTGACACTCTTCTTCACTCAAGGTGGTTTAAGAGAATTCTTAAGTGGTGACTCTGTTATCAATCTCATAAAATGCACATGTGCCACCTTATTGCTTATCATGCCAATTTCTCTGTTATCAATCTCATAAAATGCACATGTGCCACCTTATTGCTTATCATGCCAATTTCTTTCTCCCGATTCTTTCTTCTCCTTCTCTTGTGAGGTTTATTCTTTTCCAGAGAACATTTTCGATCGTCATTCTTCTCTTTTTCTCCACCAAGATCTGTTCCCTTTATAATGGCCATGGGTTGGAGAAGACTTTTGTTATTCTTAGTTACAATGAAAGATACATGTTCCTCTCCTACCCTTAGAGTTAGCTCAACCTCATCTACATCAATAATTGATCAGGTAGTGGCCAAAAATGGCCACTCGAGGATAATTGGAGTTTTTACATCTTCTTCTATGTCCAGTATGAAAAATTCCGTAGGGAAGGTGAACTTTTTGACTTGAACATGCACATCATGTATGATACCCTTAAGACGATGAACTGACTTTTCTGATATTTTTACCAGTATCTTGGTGGGGACTATCTCATCAAATCCGAACTTCTGATATAAGGAATATGGCATCATGTTTATGCTGGCTCCCAAATCAGCAAAGGCTCTCTCTACTTTGACACCCTTAATATTGCAAGGGATATAAAAATCCCCTGGATCCTCCTTCTTTGGTGGTGAGGTCAATTTCTTTTCTTCCTCCAATTCTTTTTCCACCTTTCCCTTTATTGATTCCATCAGTGTAAGTCGTGCTTCCAGTTGCTTGATCATGTCTACCACTTCATTCAGCTCAGTTTCCTTCGATTTCCTCATGGCTTTGGTCGGGAATGGAATCGGCTATTGGTACTTCTTTATCTTAGGCAAATTTTACCTTGCCAACAGAGAGCATTCCTTATTCTCTTGCACCTCTGCCTTCCCCTTGTCCTTGAATGGATTTGACTTTTGTGTTCTAAAATAAGGTAGGGGTTTCTATATTGATGCTTCTAGGTTGTTTGTAATTCTGGTTCACTTTAAAAAACATTCTTATCAACCTTATTCTTATCCTTCCCTTCATTGTGTTCAGCTTGGTGTGATTCCTCCTCAGTTGCTTGTGTAACAGCCATGATTCATTCTTTCATATTGGACTCGATGTTATTTAAAAGGGTTCCTGCATTTTGGGTCGCCATTGCTTCTGCCAATTGACCTACTTGGACCTCTAGGTTATGTATCAAGGAGGCATGATTCTTTGTAACTTGCTCAAACTTGCCTTCCAGCCTCTTATATGTATCGTCCATACCTTCCAATTTATCCAAAATTTTGTCCAATTTGGATTCCATTGAACTCGGTTTATCTTGCTGGAAACCTGGTGGTCCTTGTAGTCTGAACTGTCCTCCATTGTTGTTTGAACAAGAGAAGTTTGGGTAATTTTTTTACCAAGGGTTGTATGTGTTAGAGTAGGGATTGTTTCCCCCTCCTTTACTGTATTGGGTTCCCATGTTAAGCAATCAACTGTATAATAATCCATCTACCTACAGAGCTCACACTTCAACTAAACAGCTTTTACTATATTTGAGGATGAAGTCTTCATGTTGTTTAGTTATTGAGTTAAATTATCAATTTTAGCCTGCATTTTTGACATTTGATCGACAGATATAACTCCTTTTTTCTCACAGAGATTTGCGGGTTGTCTACTCCGCTCGTTCGTCCATAAACAGTTATTATTCACCATTTCTTCCAACAACTCTTCTACTTAATCTGCCGTCTTCCTTATAAGTGATTATCCTAAAGTTGCATCAATTGTGCCTCTCGTATGTGGGGTTACTCCGTTATAGAATATTTGCAAAAAAGATTCTTTAGGTAGGTTATGGTATGGACATTTTCTTTGCAAGTCTTTGTATCGCTCTCACGCTTCATAAATCGATTCCCCATCACCCTACTGAAAGTTTGTGATCTCTTTGATAATCTTCATATTCTTGGTAAGGGAAAAGTACTTATCTAAGAAGGCACGAACTAATTGGTCCTAAATGTCGACATTATTCAGGTTGAGGGAATGATACCAAGCTTTTACTCTATCCCTTAAGGTAAAAGGGAAAAGTCTAATTCTTATAGCATCCTCCGACATCTGATGATAATGGAAGGTATCACAGATTTCAAGGAAATTGACAATATGTGCATTTAGGTATTCATTCGTTAATCCATAAAATTGCACATTTTGTTGAAGCATGTTTAGGAGAGCTGGTTTGATTTCAAAGGAAGCTGCTTGCACAGGTGTCCTAGCTACACCTTGATTGGCTTCATTGAAGCCCAATCTTATGAAGTCCATAAGGGTTCTCGGTTTATGCCCTTGGTTCACTCCTTGATCTAACTTTTGCTGAAACTCCTCGACCATTATTGCTTTTGTGGTTTCTTCTTCTTCTTCATGCTGAGCTCTTCTAATTAAACGTCAAGATGAGTGATGTCAAGCTCTACAGTTTTAGCTATGTAACTCGAACTCCTTGCAACTCTTGTGTTCATACAAGAGCATGGACATATACGGAAAGAATAGGAAGAATAGAAAAACTTAAAACTAACTAAAACGCTTTAGACTAAGAGAACTAAACTAATCTTCAACCTCCCCGGCTTTAAAATTTTTAATCTCTCAAATACCACAAGTGCACGGGTCATGACTGTAGTATAAGAGGTGTCGATCCCACAAGGAGGGAGACTTAATCTAATCCTAAAATCTAAGGCCAACAATATATGAAACTCAAAATAAACAATGCAATGAAAAGTACTCACGAGAATTGAATTCAACTACTTAAATTAGAAATTAAACACGAAGGAATTAACAACTGAGCAATAAGCACGCATAATGGAAATCAACCAAAGAGTTTACCAAGTTATGAGAAAGTGTATTTTACATATCATTAATGCTAACCTAGCTGATTATGTGTCAATGGAGTGTCACTTCTAGACTGTCTTAAGACTGATTACTCTCTCTCGAGTTATAACCATTAAACCCTAAATTATAAACCCTAATCAGATTATGGAATTTGCATTATCTTAATTCACAAATTATCCAAAACCTAATTAGATCTAAAGCACTCTAATAAAAAATTGGAACATCACACGGGATCTCTCTCCGCAAAATTACTAATATGATTTATCACAGTTTCTATTAAATCGCCTAATTCTCATTAATCTAATTTAATCGTATTTCATTCAGTTCACCCTCTCAGTTTATTACCGAATTATGTAAGAACATAATCAAATCATGACATTCATATAATAAACACAATTAACTAGATTATCATTAAATCAAAACAAAATCTTGAAGGAGAGTTAGAACATCATCATCATTCTACCATCTATCATCATCATACAATCCATCCCAACTTTATACATGAATAAAATTGAAACAAAAAGGAAATAGACACTTAGAATGGACGCTGGGAAGGTAGCAGCATCGAAAAACCTCCTAATTTGGGAAGCATGTTGAAACCGCTTCTTCTTCCTCCTTCTTCCTCTTCCTCTTCTCTTCTTCTTCCTCTTTCTCTCTTTAGGGTTTTCAACAATGGCAGCTCAAAAGCTCCCTTTTCTCTCCTCTTTATATTCTTTATATATTTTTTTATGTTTTAGGTAACCCTAGGGTTTTTTGGGGGTCTGAAAGGTCCAAAAAATCCCTCGAACCATGAAGTTCATGACCATCTGCATGTCTGCTTGACACAGGCCACAATTGTGGCTCACATGTGAGCCTTCTGTCACGATCGTGGGCCATTCCCCGAGCTTCTTTCACCGTCGTGGGCCTATGTTGTGGCCCAGATTCCCTCCGAAACTCCTCTGCTCTTTGATATTGACCTTGAACACTAGCAAACACATCAAGGTACCTAAAAAATATAATATTTAAGTTCAAAGACTTGTACAAACTCATAAAACACTTAAAACACAAATAAATCAAAAACTAACACAATTTTAACCTAAACACATACCAAGTGATAGAATTAACGGCTAAACACATATAAAACTATGTCTTAAAATACGATGTAATTTACACTTATCAACTAGAAGAACCAAAACCTACTAGGAGAGTAATGTACTTTGCAAATAACTCGATAAAGCATCCTATGGGTGTTAAAGAGAACATCATAATAAAAATTAATAGTTTCATATTACTCGTAGATTTTTATATTCTAGACGTATAAAAGGATGAAGAAAACCCCTAATCCTAGGTATATCCTCCTTACTACATCATATGTGATAATAGATGCTAAGAAATTTAATTTTCAAATGATGAGAATCAATGTATACTTAATGATCACTTAAAATAATCCAATTGTCTAATATCTTACTAGAAGTTATCATACAAGTAGTTAACGTGCCAAGGAAAGTAAGAATAAAGGAAAAAGTACATATGAAATCAAAATGAGAGATGAAGAACTTTTGAATGTTACCTTTCTTAATCATATGCCAAAGGGAGCAACCAAATTACTCCACAAATAAATCAAGTTAAAAGAAGTGTCTAGCTATAACACTTCTAAAGAAGTAGTTTTTAGGAGGTAACCCAATCACAATGCTTAATAACCTTTAATTTTATTATAAGAATTTGCAATGTTAAACAATAAATTTAGATTATTTGTTTTATAATACTTTGAATTTGTCTTTATTTTTTTTGGTAAACTAGTAATTTAAATAAAACAACAAAGAGTTATGTACAAATCAAGAAATCGCCCATAATGCAAATATCTTTCCAATACCAAAAGGAATAGCCTTGCCTAAGAACATGAGGAACTCTAAAAAAATTGTTCCTTATGAACACAACAATCAACCTATACATATCTACCACCAAGATGACCTTGTAGAAAAGGTACATATTACCAACAACACAAACATTTACAAACTAACATTATAAAACAGTAAAGTAAAATAGTCAAGCATTTTCCTCTACAAAACCAGAACTTCGAGTCAACACTTTACAAGTTGAAGGTTCTTAACTGTGTTCTTCTATTTTGTTGAACAGGGTGGGATCTTCTTTGCTTAAGATCTCTATCGTATGCTTGCATAACTCTCATCCAACCTTCCTTGGTGAAACCTGTAAGGGTACTTCTGATTCGTTAAGAAACCAACAGAGGAGTAGGGGATCTCCTATTGTTAATAACAATATGTTTATATTTCTTTATAATTGTTTTATGTTTCATGTTTTTGCATTATTCATGTTTAATTTTTAAGAATATGAAATGGAAGACACGTATGAGCATAAAAAGAATGTTTCAAGATCAATATGATTGAAAGATTGAAGAATATATCAATGGAAAACTTAAAGATTAGATGAACTAAACTTAATTGTTGAACATGGCCTAAGACACTTGTGTCCCAATTCATATCTATATATTTGGTAGAAAAATTAATCCACATACTAGAATATACCTATGTTCCAGATTGTAACTACACTTGAGTTTTCCATATCATCCCACAGGAAATAATCGTATGTTAGACCATGTCTAAAGTTTAAGTGAGACAGTAGGATCTATGGTATAGGACATGCCTTTGTCCAATACTATTTCCAATTAAAACTCTTTTTAGTAAAATCCATAGCTTAGGACATATATGTGCCTTAGACTGTGTCTTTAGCAAATTGGTTCTAGAAGGATCTATGGTTTGCGCCATAATTGTGGTACAAACTATGCTCCAAAAATTTTAAATATTAGTGGTTATGCCAAACACCTGAATTTCATCTCCCTCTTTAATTTTCTCTCAATTTATCTCAAGTTCCTTAGATATCCACTACTTAAATCAACTTCCTTAGTAAAACCCTACTAACCCACAAGGGTTTTTGAAATTTGCCCTCAATTTTCATTAAGATTGACCAACTTCTCCTCACACGTAAAGTTTTTAGATGTTGAGACTTCAAACTTCAAATTTTGATAATTTATGTGATGTTGAGCTATTTCTCACCTATTTTTGATTTCAAAATGCAAATAATTCAAGAAAATAAGTTCCCAACCATTCATAATTTGAAGAACTAAGGTCTAAGAAATTTGATTCTAGTTAAATCGTTGAGCATAAACAAAGAAATGAACTTAGATGGAGCGTTTGATACTTACTTCCACCGAATTTTGTGAAAGCCATTACTATCTTAAAGCTAGACCTTTCAAATCAAATAAGGATGTGGATTAGGTTACTTTGGAGACTATAGGCTTAGCATCAGAAGTGAGGAGATAAATAAAGAGTTTAGGGTGGAGCATGTTCTTTTAAAATTGTTGAACTTTTGTATAGGAACCTCACCTTTGAAATTTTAACTACTTTTAGGGTAAATTGGAATGCTAAGTCAAATAGGAGAAATGTAATTAAGTTTAGAACAATTTGATTAAAATATCCTTTAATAATTTTAGAATATAGTATGGGTTCCTTACACCCAAATACATAGATATAGAGGATTACAAAAATAACATAGTTGGATTCTTAATTGAGCTAATTAACTATGTCCCTCATGAATTTTGAATATCTATACTAGGGGAAACAACTATCTATAACTCATCTAAGAGTAAGAGAACCCACATCCTATCTCCAATCCACAGGTACTTATATAGCATGATAATACGATTGTTGAGAACAGAGAGAGTAATAGTTTGGTAACCATTATATACATTTTTTATCTTTGGTGTATACTAAAGAGGAGGTCATGTAACTTAAGTTACTGCTTTTTCTAAATATTTAGAAAAAATGGGTACTAAAAAGAAGGGAGCCATATGTGAAGGGACTTATTTGACTAAGTTAGTAAAGAACCTAGGCAGCTTCGATATCTTTCGAGGATGATCATAAGATGTCGAGCTGTTGTCGACTTTGATATGTTAGGGCGTATAAGATTAGCTAGGAAGGTCACCAGAGTTTATTTATTGTATAAAGAGATCTCACAAGGGTAGATGGTACTGCTAGGGCCTAGGAGAGGAAGAGAGAACAACCTCACACTACAAGAAAATAACGCATTCTGCGACGTTTTTAAAACGTCACAGAATGTCCAAAAAATGTCACGGAATGTGGTGTATGCAAAAGGTTTCCACGAAAAATGCTGACATTCCACGACGTTTCGAAAAACGTCACTAAAAGGTTGGACAATCCACGACGTTTTAAAAAATGTCACAAAATCTCTAACATTCCGTGACGTTTTTAAAAAATGTCACGGATTGTCTAACATTCTGTGACGTTTTTAAAACGTCATAGAATGTGGAGGAATATACGACGTTTTTTGGAAACGTCGCGAAAGGTTTTCAGTGACATTTTTAAAAATGTCACGAAATGTCTTCCGCGACGTTTTGATTATTATTATTTCATTTTTTCGAAAAACAAATTCATTTAATAATGTTTTTAATTTTGATAA
Source organism: Erythroxylum tenue (assembly GCA_027568955.1). Taxonomy (NCBI): domain Eukaryota; kingdom Viridiplantae; phylum Streptophyta; class Magnoliopsida; order Malpighiales; family Erythroxylaceae; genus Erythroxylum; species Erythroxylum tenue. The sequence continues at coordinate 24,226,528 of JAOSBM010000006.1, forward strand.
TTATTTTTTAAAATAAAATTTTTAATCTTATTTGTTTAATAACTATTCAATATTATTTATAAATTTTATTTATTTAATAATTCTTCAATTTTTTTAGTATATCATTAATTTTAAACATTCCATTATTATTTTTTCATTTTTTGAAAATTATTTAATTTAATAATTATTTTTTAAAATACAAATTTTTTATCTTTTAGGGTTATTGTTATTTTTCATTAAATGGAACAAAGGATCCTTCCACTCACAACGTTCCTTGAAACATTGAAAGAGTAACTAAAACTATCAAATCCGAAAACTTTTTTATACAAATCACTAATCTAGTACAAGGATCGATTCCATAATGTTGCAGACTCGAAACACCAAAGCAACAGGGTGACGAATCATCTAGCAGAACAAAATTACAAGGGCAATGAAAGGCAGTGGCAAGTTAACGAACAAAAGAACATTTCTATGTCGTGTAATTTACAGAAGCATCACAGATCCCTTCTATAAAGGGGACAAGAAACATGCCTAAGAAGCCATTTATCTATGCCAGGTAGGTGAAACAAGCGATGACAATGAGGCAAGCTTCTAACAGTCTCTCCGAGCTGGAAGTCCTGTGAGAATGAAAAATGTTGCAAAATCAATCAGTAAAGACCATTCCCAGAGTGCTGCATAATTTGTTCAGAAGGCACAACCCAATGAAACAAAAACCGTGATATAGGATCAAACCTGAAGGCAAACTGAACAGGAGACTTTATCTCCAAAAGTGTCCACATTGTTCTTGCTTGTGATTTTGATCTTTGGGATCTTTTCAACAGAATCTCCAATCTCCAATTAATCCATAAGTGATCCTTGTCCACTTCCCACCTTCGTTACAAAGCTAAATAGACCTATATCATTGCCCCACTCAACTCCTAATATCTGGGTTTTCCCAGCAAAGTGCAACCATGTTGGAAATTTGGTTAGGAAACACCATAATACTCTTCTTATACGAAGCTAAACCTGATCAGTGTAGATGCAGAACCCAGATAACTAAAAGTCAACCCAAAAAATATGAATTTATTGCCTCAACAAAATGTCAATCTTCTCCTTTTCTCAATCTGAATGGATACAAACTCAACTAAACAAAAGTAAAACAGTTGCAGTTAACACAGTAAAAACCAACCTCAATATAAGATGCAACAACTTCTGAGTGCTTCTCGTTGGTCCTAGCAATGAATATATCCCAGAAAACTGACCACCATTCAAACAAAAAACCTCCAGGTGCATCAATAGCTGGAAATTGATGTTGAAAAGGTAAGCATTCAATTAGGAAGACAAAAATCAAATTCAAATGGATAATCATAAGTTTCTGAACCTTCGTTACCCACAGGATCAAATGACATTTTCCCTTCGTCTTGAAAGGTTGCGTTGATGCCTTCAAAGCATATGAAGACCAGTATGAAATATGAGGTTCAGAATCATAGTCAAATATAGGAAAGTTACGTACCGCACTTGTATGTTTTGTATTTAAACAAACTTAGGAAGATAGAACCAACAAGAAATATCTGTACATACCATATAAGATTGGGTATTTGACCCAAATTCATGTGGTTAATCTAAATGACACCTTGGAAGAAGACCAAATGTACGAGGCATTATAGGTTGTGCGGTAGTAATCCTAATTTTCAATGTTGCAGAGTTTATTGAAGCTAAGTATAATAAAAAGCCTATAGAGAACATTTTTTAATTCCTTATATTATACAGTGTAGCAAAATAAATAAAAAGCACCACCATCCGAAAGGAAAACTTTCCAGGATGATAATATATAGTGCTGCATCATAAAAATACATAAGAGTGAATTTACCATCTCTGATGCAGAGTCCAAGGGCTATAAAAATATATATTGCGGTAAGAAATGTTGAGAGGTGTAACCAAGATGCCAGAGCCGATAAATGAGGAACCATAATCGCAAATATGAAAAATGTAAGCCCTGCAATGAGATTACAATATGAAATCCTCAAAGCCTTGTCATCCATAAAAAGAGTACATACACCCCGCATTCAAGAACATATAATCAGACAGCATGAGAGGAAAGCTCACAAGTGTGGAACTTCACATGAAGATATCAACAACTAGTCAAGTCAGAATGTTGAAGACACAATTTCTTTGTATAATGAGATAGTATTCCAACAAAACAATAAAAGTAAATATCATCTTCGGACTGGAGGACAAATTTACACCTATTGAACATATCTTAAGTTACACTATTCAAGGAAATGGAAACAAAGTCATTTTACTGACAATTACTAAATCTAACTAATCAACAAGGACGATGTTAAGGTAATGAAAGCTCAGTGCTACCATTTCAATCTACCTGAATAGCAGAACCAGCAAGAATGATTAACCCAGTACTGGCCATGAAAAGATTAAGGTACTGCAACAACCAAAGAATATTATATCCCTTTTTACCTGTAAATTAAGGGCCCAAAAAAGAAGACATCAAAACACTAAGACATAATAAAGCAAGTTCAGTGTGTATAAATTAAGGGCCAATATTCATAAAAGCATTGGATGCCAATGGCTAAAATCTATTTACATGCTTACTAGCCATATCCAGTGAACAATCTTCCCATGTCAAGTGATACAGCTCCCTGAAAAAGAATATAAAAAACCCTAGCGATCAAGATTCATGAAGCATAACGAGAAAAAGATTACGAATGAAACCCCAATGATATTAACCTCCATCCCAAAATACTAACAACCAATAAAGCAAGCATTTCCATCTCTACCCTCCAGTAAAAAGCAAAACAAAAGCCCAAAGCTAAAGAAACGAGTTTCTTAGTTCCAGTTTCGTAAAAATCTTTTGACGAAAAAAAGAGAGGAAAAAACGATGTCCCATCACAAATCCCAACGAAAATGGAAAGAAATTCAAAGCCAAACTGGATTTAAAAGAATTCTGTTAATCTCGAAATGCAGGAGGATGCTGATCCGAATCCCTACCCCGACCCGAATCAACTCATTACACTCAATAATTAATGGCTTCTTCACCCAACGCTGGCACAGCCCTCTGAAAATTCTGAAAATGGAGGCTCCCCACCCCAATTCCAAGCGACCCATGTGCCCATCTTGCTCCAAACCCTCACGCCTCTGCCTCTGCACTCGGATTCGGAACCCTGCGCTTGAAAACAAGGTCAGTGTTACCATTCTTCAACACATTCTTGAGAGCAAACACCCTCTCAATTCTTCCAGGATAGCGAAACTAGGACTTCGATACGTTTCTGTAACTACGGTAACTGACGTTAACGTTGATGCCCGGTACCTTTTTTGGTTGCTTGAGCCTGTTTTTGATTCGGATTGGGGTCGAGCTGGTTGTGTTTGTGAAGTTGGAGAAACTCAGAAGTAAAAAATTGAGGATGTTGACGGATTGAGTTCTGATGCAGAGGATATGGGTTTGATTCAATTTGAAGGACATTTGAGGGTTTCAAAAGGTGAAAGCAGCGGCCTGGACGAGTCTAAGGGAGGTGGTGTTGTGGAAAATGTAGATGAATTGGTAACCAATATTGAGAGGTTGAGTGGAAATTATTTGTTTCCTACGGATAGCCTCACATTTGGGTGGGAAGAAGAAAGAAGAAATTGGAGAAAAAACAGAGAAGAAGAAACGTCAGAGAATAAAGTGGGAAATGAACACCTAGAAGAACTTTTAAATATAAATTCAACAAAAGGCAAACCAACTGCGACGTTTTATTCAACAAAAGGTACCAGCTTTTATTTCGTGACGTTTTAATAAAAAACTTTGTAAAAAGTGTTATATATTTGTGACGTTTTTATAAAACGTTGCAAAAAATTTAAACTTTTTGTGACATTAAACGCCACGAAAAGTCTTTATAATCCGTGACGTTTTATTAATAAAACGTCGCAGATTGTATTAATTTCTTATAGTGTCAATTGGCAGCTAAGGCACCTCAAGTAGAGTATGTTGGGAATTTAGACCTCATTCCAAACCCACACCTAAGGATATTTGATAGACAAAAATATCATAAAATAACAACACAAGAAAATTTACGTGGAAACTACCAAACCGGAGAAAAATCACGGGCACCGAGAAGAAAATCCAATATGTGAAAAATTCTTACAATCACACAATTTTTCCTCTCGCCCAATCCCCTAATACATCAACACACCCACAAAGAAATACCCAAGACAAACTCTCCAACTCTCACCTCAAAGGAGGAATTTAACTAGAGTCAAAT
>JAOSBM010000006.1:24233961-24252753 GCA_027568955.1 Erythroxylum tenue
CCACATCGGTTGGGGAGGAGAACGAAGCACGCCTTATAAGGGTGTGGATACCTCTCCCTTACAGATGCGTTTTCCATACCCTAACGCACCGGATCCCATCAGAACTCCGAAGTTAAACGTGCTAGGGCAAGAGCAGTACCAGGATGGGTGACCTCCTAGGAAGTCCTGTAGAAAAACAAAGCCGTGCGGGCTGGGCCCAAAGCGGACAATATCTATAAGCGGGTGGTATGGGCTGTTACAATGGTATCAGAGCCAGTAATTGGGCCGTTGTGCCAGCAAGGACGCTGGGCCTCCTAGGGAGGTGGAGTGTGAGATCCCACATCGGTTGGGGAGGAAAACGAAGCACGCCTTATAAGGATGTGGATACCTCTCCCTTACAGATGCGTTTTCCATGCCCTAACGCACCGGATCCCATCAGAACTCCGAAGTTAAACGTGCTAGGACAAGAGCAGTACCAGGATGGGTGACCTCCTGGAAAGTCTTGTGGAAAAATAAAGTCGTGCGGGCTAGGCCCAAAGCGGACAATATCTGTAAGCGGGTGGTCTGGGCTGTTACAGAACCACGCGTCAGACCTATCAGCATATCCTCGACCATGCCCAAAACAAACTTGCGGGGTGGCACACTCGCCATCTGTCTCTCGCGGGCCGGGTCACCTTAATCCAATCGGTTCTGTCAGCTCTCCCAATTTTCACTATGCAAACTGTGCGCTTTCCTCGGCAACTCTGTAATGAGTTAGAGAAAATCATGCGACATTTTCTCTAGGGTTCCACGGGCGATCAACGAAAAATGCACCTAGTCAATTGGGCGGTCGTCTGCCAGCCCAAACTAGCAGGCGAGTTGGGTATTAAGAGTATTCGGTCCTCTAACGACGCCCTATTAACTAAACTGAGTTGGACCTTGCTTACCCACCCCTCCGCTTTATGGGTTCGTATCGTTCGCGACAAATATCGACTTGACCCACTAGGTATTCCCCATGCCCTTGAGCGGCGCGGAGCCCCGTGCTTTTGGAAGGGTCTTTCAGCTACTTGGCATATTGTGCGCCAAGGGTTAAAATGGAGCTTGGGTAATGGTACGCACATCTCCTTTTGGTTCGATGATTGGGCAACAGAGTGGGGCCCCCTGTGTCTAGTCACTCTTTCTCCGATTCCTGCCGATTTGTTGTCCGCGAAAGCTATGGAGCTAATTGATGACTAGGGTAATTGGAAGTGGCATTTGTTCCAGACTTATCTCCCTTCGGCAGTTTGTCTGGATCTGGCTGATATTCTCCGGTCTACCGATCATTCAATAGAAGACATCCTACGCTGGGGCCTCACTCCTAACGGTCGCTTCTCTGTCGCTTCCGCCTATGAGTTAATTGAAGGCTCCATTCCGGATCCCAATACTCACCTCTGGGCGCTCATCTGGAAATGGGCGGGCCCCTAGCAAATTAGAGCTTTCTTTTGGCTCCTTAGTAAGCAAAAGCTCCTGACCAACCACCAACGGGTGGTTCACCACCTTACATCGGATAGTAGTTGTCCCACTTGTGGTCAGGTCGAGACTACAATCCACGTTGTTCGCGATTGCCCTCGGGTTCAGAGGTTCTGGCGGCAGTTCCAGTTCAGACAGGTTGAACCCGGGTTTTTTCAACAAGATGTGGCTACCTGGGTAACTTCCAATCTTCGTGATGGCTCCCATGGAAGCCATGGGCCTTGGGCTACCATTTTTAGTGTCTCCTGTTGGATGTTATGAAGTTGGCGTAATAAAGGCCTCTTTGAGGCTGCTTTTGTTTGGCCGACGAATGGTCCGACCATGGTTTTGGACTATGTCGAGTGGATAGCTCGGGCCCGTACGGCGGAGTATTGTGTGTTTCCAAATCAGGGCCTCCCGGCGGGTAGCCTCGTAGGCTGGACAAAACCACCGCTCACCTGGGTCAAGCTTAATACTGATGGGGCTATTAAAAATGGTTCGTTCGTTGCTACCGCAAGGGGTTTACTTCGTGACTGTACCGGCTCATGGTGTGGGGGGTTTACGCATCATATAGGCCCTGAGTCACCGCTGGCCGCCGAACTCTGGGGGATTCACTCAGGTCTCTATCTGGCATGGGCCAAGGGGTACCGCCGAGTCTTGGTCGAAGTGGATTCCCTGGAAGTCATTAATATCCTGTCCTCTTCTCGAATGGATTTTGCTGATCTTGGTTTTTTGTTGGCAAGTACACGGGAGTTACTCCACCGAGATTGGGAGACGCAGTTGCAGCATGTGCCTCTGGAAGGGAATCAGTGCGCGGATAATATGGTTGCCCTCGCCGTCCGGTTCAACCCTGGCCTTCATTATCTTCCGGAACCCCCGGTTTCAGTTATGGAGCTCTTCCTCTGGGATTAGCAAGGCGTTTTGTATCGCCGAACTTTGGGCTAGTTAGTTAGTTTGTTTTCTCCTTTGTATATATAAAAAAAAAGCATTTTAGCTATGCTATTTCTTACTTTATTGGAAGTTTTTGTTGTTGTTTTAGGATGAAGCTGAATGATAGTATCAATTATTTTGATTAGTTCCAACGAGAATCTCTCAATCTTTCTTCTACTTCTCGTAATTTCTTCTGGTAACAGCTCGAAATAATCTAAGTTATCTTCTCCATGAATTCACCCTAATCACTGTTCCACTCAGTCCAGAGTTTTTTTTTTTTTGGGCTGAATATAAATCATAGTGCTTTTGAAAGTACCTTTCAATAGTCCCACTTTTATATTCACTCTATTATGGACCACTGTGAATTTCTTGTATGTCAGTATGTCAATCATTCATATCAAATCCATCAAGTTATTGCTAATAATTGACCTACGGCATACATAATTTATCCATTTGGTTTATCTGTGTCAAAAAGAAGATTGTAGTTGATCGTAAATCCGTCTCGAGTAGCATTATTACACACTGGTAGATAAACTCCACTTGTCTTCGCCAAAAATCTTCCTCACATTGACCCAGTCACGACAGCAGACATTGGTCTGTCAGATCTCCTAATGGCATCCTTAATGACTGTCAAGATTGTTCTGCGTCCAAACCAAAAGAAGAGCAAGAAACATTTGAGAACATCTACAAAAGATACAAAGAGATAATTTCAGGCCTGTTGGTTTTTTTATGTAGAGAAAGACTTTCTCAATTTTTATTGAATAAAAGCTTGTCTATTTATACATTCTTTTTCTAACTAAAATTTAAAAACAGATAATATCTAATCTAAATCAGCATAAAATAAAATCTGAACTTAAATAAAATATTCTGATAATATTTTTGACTGTTTCAAAGTCACATGTTCAACACTTCTCCTTGACTTTGATACTGCAAACTCCAAGCATTTTTTTTCTTTTTCGTTTGTGCTCCCATAATTTCATTGTTAGGCTAGACATGATGTTGTAAATAACTCCTCCTCCTTAAGTTGATCGTTTACAACTTGTTTAGCTTCTCTCACTTTTTTTTGTGGGTAATTTCTTTCAATGTGGGCATGGTGGATATGAATCATCTTTGTTTTTGTTGTTGTTGTTGTTGTCGATCTTGTTGAAACTCTTGTTTTTGTATCCTCTTGAATTTTTTTTCTTTTCTATGTGCATCTTGATTTGAGTCATTGCAGGATTTGTTGGCAAATCCGGAACGTCGTAGTCTTTATCTACAGCTTCCCACAAGTCATTTGCTTCAAGGAAGGCTTCCATTCGAACTGCCCAACTTAGATAATTTCTTCCATCAAACACTGGCAGAGTAATGGCAGTGAACGATAATTCTGAATCCATCGTGGTGTGGTTTTTGTTTGTGGTGTGGGAAAGCGTAGAATGAGTTATGGGTTATAGGTTTGTAGATTTGTAGGTTTAGAGGTCCCTTAAGATCAAGAGAGCTCTGATACCAATTATTCGTTTTTTTTATGTGGAGAAGACTTTCTCAATTTTTATTGAATAGAAGCTTGTCTATTTATACATTCTTTTTCTAACTAAAATTTAAAAACATATAATATCTAATCTAAATCAGCATAAAATAAAATCTAAACTTAAATAAAATATTCTGATAATATTTTTGAGTATTTCAAAATCACATGTTTAACAGTTTCCAAGACAAAAGGCTGGGTAATGGAGGACATGTGCCACTACCAAGGATTTTGGTTCCGTGCCTCAGGTGGCCTAGAAGGAGTCAGGTGGGTGCAAGAGCATTTCCAGGCTAGAACCACATATTCTTTTGGTCACCGTTCCAAAATCAGGAACAACATGGCTCAAGGCTCTCATTTTCTCTATAGTTAATCGGAGCAGGTATGATGTTTCTAGCCACCCTAACCCCCATGGGTGTGTTCCCTTCTTGGAGCACAAACTTTTCGGGAACGTCCCTATAGCAGGTCCTGAGGTTCTGCCTTCATCACGTATGTTTGCTACGCACGTGCCTTACACTCTGTTGCCGAAATCAATCACAAGTTCAGGCTGTCGAATTGTTTATCTAAGTCGCAACCCAAAAGATGTGTTTGTATCACTATGGTACTTCATGAACAGACTTGCAGTGGACTATCAAACATCAATCTGTTCACTAGATGAAGTTTTTGGCATGTTCTGTGAGGGGTTTCGGGTAGTGGACAGTATTGGGGTCATGTGTTGGAGTACTGCAAAGCAAGCTTGAAGTCACCTGAAACGATATTGTTCTTAAAATACGAGGACATGAAGGTGAATACCTCGGACAATACAAGGAAATTGGCAGAGTTCATAGGCTACCCTTTCTCGTTGAATGAAGAGGAACTTGGGGTGATGCAAGAAATCATTGATTTGTGTAGCTTTGAGAACATGAAGAATTGGAGGTGAACAGGGATGGGATTTTCGGTGGTGGTATAAAAAAATGATGTCTTTTTCAGGGAAGGAACGGTTGGAGATTGGAAGAATCACTTGACCCCTCATATGATACAATGTCTTGATCAAATTACAGAACTATAATTTAGCAGTTTTGGTTTGCTTCTATAAGGCGGCACTTTTGTAACATGATCATATGACGTAATGCAACAAAAAATCGCATGAATAATCGTTTTTTCAATATTTTATGAGTTTCTTATCTCTAACATTTTGCTTTAATTTGCTTTATTTTTCTTTTTATTTTTAGAATCTCTTTAATAAATATATTAAAGAAAGTACATCTATCTTTTTTTTAAAAAAAAAACATAAGTCCAACTTAACTTTATTGTTAAATTTCTAATAATAGAATAATTTAATAAAATATTAATTACATTAAAGCCATTTTTGTTCAAAGCTGACGAATGATTCATCACTAGTTGTTCTTTTCTTTCCTAATTTTGTAATGATAAAAGAGTTAAATACAAATATTAAAAATTAGAATCAATTTAAATAACAAAACCATATAATAGAGTTTAGGGACCAAGATTATATTTATACTTTCCTGCTAACATTTTGTGATAATATTCATTTTTCTTAACGATAGGCATTGACTTTCCTAAATTTGCTAATTCCAAATTAAAAAACAGAGAGTTGATAATCCACAATGTTTACCCGATAAAATGGATATATATAAAGAAATTTACACTGTGTGTATAGAGGCCAAACTCAATATTAAAAATGCCAATTCAACTGCTACAAATTACACTTGTAATAGTTATTTCTTCAAGTTTAATATCTTTACATTTGTCTAGCCGATCAAAGATGGCTATAATTGTTAACAATATATAAAATGTTTAGGATGCCAAGATGTTTAGAGACCCATCAAAACTACAGAACAGCAATCAAAAACATTAGTTCTTGTAATTTTTACTCTCTGTGTGCACGTAAGAGAGTTTAAAGGAACACTAGAACTGATAATTGGATCAAACAAGTGCTTTTTGGCTGGCAAGAAGAATCTAATGCTAGCAAATTGAGCAGGATATTCTTGACATTGTAATTTGCAGAAACAGGCAACAGATTCAAGGGGATTCAATTACACTATATATCAAAGGAGCTGAAAGATTATTACAAGACCCTGTCAAGAATGTTTACTTCTACAGCTTTCAAAAGCCCCAGCAGCCAAAAAGGAATCCTTCCTTCCTTCTAACAATAATTTAGATTCTGTTATGTATAAAACTTGTCCTCCTGTTTTTGAGACTATGATTGAAGAATGAAAAAATAACCCAAAAAAAGAATAGCCTTCTAACAAAGCCAAAATTTTCTAATTCCGACTCTACGATAATGCAATGACTTCTTAAGGATGTCGAACAGCACATCTCAACTTGAGCAATCATGATAATATGGGTGACTTTGATTCATGTACCTTTCCCATAGAGGCTTGTACCTGCCTATGGCCATTTTAAGCCATGGCTTCATGTTCCCATTAAAGTGAATAACTGCAGCACTCTCAATAAGATGGCTGTCTATGTTCACATCAAATCCTAACCCTAACACATGCCATCTACGATCCAGTGGCTCGGTCAGTCCGTAAAATGCCAGGAGAGCAGGAGGCAGTGTTCCCAGCTTCCACAACATCTGATCAGCATTCTGTTCCTGCCAGTAATGATAGCGTGCAGTCACATTTGCTTTCCTCCATGCTACCAAATCAAAAACATTCATACCAAATGCCCATCCACATGCCTGAGGATCAAACTTTGAGCTGATGGCTGGGTTCGAGAAATTGATATACTTGTAGAATCGATGAAATGCTTCAAGACAAGTTTCTACAGCTCCATTTACATTTCCATGCAAGTCCAAAGAAAATAATTGTGTCACATCCTTCTGAACAACAACATCATCATCAAGAAAGACTATCTTCTCCAGAAGCGGGTAGATCTCAGGGATGTAAAAGCGAAGATGATTGAGCAGAGACAGGTATTTGGGATTTCGTAGCTTTGGTTCAACTTTCATATCCTGATACTTACCAAAATAGTAAGCCCGGAAATCTTCATCAAGGAGCCGCTTGACAACAGGAGCATATGAGGCATTCAACCAAGATAACTCTTCAACATTCTGCACTTCTATAGTGGCACCTTTGAAGTCATTATTAAGAAACCAAGCCTGCATTGCTCCAAAACTGATCCCATTGGTGACTATGTGGAATACAATCTGCTTTGGATGGTCAGCATTGGAAATGGTGGAATTGACAACCACAGAGGTAGCCAGAACATTGTCTGAGAATATGCAGAAGTGGTAGAGATTGTTGTCGACAAGACGGGGAGAGTTTCTTATCTCCTCTGCAAGGTCTTGAAGATACACCTTCTTAATCCAATCGCTTGTGAGTTTCACTTTCATGCAATGGAGGCTTTTGGGTACAGCTTCAGCAATCACTTGTCCAAAAAGATCACTTTGAACTGTTGCTGCATTTGCACGCTCTTCAAGGGCTTGAATATGAGATTTCATCATCATTATCGTGGTTGCAACATCATAATGAGCATCTTGTGCCTTGAAAATTAGATAGGACAGACTACTGATTATTGGCACTGCTTCTTCTACTGTTAAGGGCTCCCCTCTCATGGCAGCTTTTGAAAGCAAAAGTTGACAACTTCTGATCTTTTTGCTCAGCTCCCAAGCAAGGTGCAGATTATTCCGCTCCTTTGCTATAACTACATAGGCCTTAGCAAGTACCATTTGCTCTGCCAACTGCCTTGAAAAGGAGCTAACGGTCGCTATTTCTTTACTGGTATTAAAATTGTCATGGTTCACTGACTTGATTCTTGAATTTGTTTCCTGGAAGAAATAAGTCAGCAATCAGTTGCCTCTTTACACTATACATAAGCCAATACCTACATGCTACAGATTTCAATAAGGAATTGTTATTGAGGGTATGCAAGAATTCCAAAGATCAAAAGCATTGCAAAACAAACAAATGACTTCTTTCTAAAGATATTTGACCAACTACAGTGAAAACAACAAATGAATTCAGCAGGTAAGGAAACAAATCATTCCATAAAGATCATGTGGGAATCTTAACTACAGTTTTTAAACTGCAAATAGCAGTGTTAACCATGGATAAGTATTCGGTAGGCTCTTGATTTTAGACAATTTACCATCTGAAATACCTCTTTATGTAAATAATCTACTGTTAAAGTGTCAGATTCTTTAAAGGTTGGTGTTGATCATATTTAGAGTATTCATACGCAAAATAGCATGCCTTAAGGACCACCAGTGATGAGTTTCAAAATAATGACTTCAGGAATGGCTAGCTAATCCTGAAACATGTTATCAGATAAGGTCTACAATAAGAAATGTACAATTTCGTGCACAAAGAGCATAAAAGCAGTTTACATAAATTTTTCAAAACACAATACCTACAAGCCCTGACCTTGCTACTTGAGGAAAAAAAATGCATTTTACAGAGAGCATCTCCCACCGTCTACTGTTCAAAAAAAGTGGAAGCCAAAACTAAACTGGACCTCACTCTTTTAATCATGACAAGCATCGGAGGAGAAGACATTAATAGCTTCAAGACGAAATGTTGACATCTGCCAATAAAATAGACATCACCAGGGTAAAATTCCATCTATCATCAACCTAATTTTTACAACATTACACTCCAGAAGGTCATGTGATTCATCGGATCATAAAGCTGCAAATATATATGTAACTTTTATGTGAAGTAATGGCTATTGTGGTTGCAATTATGACAAAGTTGCTTGATCAGACTAGCTAATTATCATGCAAAGCATCTCTGGTGGTTTTAGAGGGAAAGCTATTATAGCCATTCAAAGAAGATACGACCACTGCTTTTTGAGAAATATAAATTTCAGGATGGAAGTATAAACTATGGAAACAGTTTGGTCTGTATGGAGAAGACCAAATTCATTATGAAAGATAAGTAACTTCTATGCAAGCTATCAAATGGAAAAAGTTTTTGGGGGATCAATCTTCCAGACAAGAGAGATCAATCTGAGATCCTGCAGATGTTAAATCACTGTCCTCTGTTAGCAAGGACTACAAACACTAGATTATCCTTGAACGCTGCAATGTAATGTCTTTTTTTTTTCAATCTGTTTCTCCTCTCAATCGATTGAATCCATTCCATAAACATAGATCTGCATAGAAACTGCACCCTGACATCTAAAGTTTTAGATTCTAGATAAACTATGCTTCAATTCCTACTGACTAATATGAGCATGCCTCATGGCTTTTGCACAATCACCAAAGACCCCAACTATGAAATATCCTTCACCTATACAACTTAAACCATCCATACACTAAACTAAGCTCATTCAGAATGAAGTTATTCAAACAAGAACCACAATGGAAGATTACATGGCAAGTGATTGTAACCAACCCTTATGGAGCACAAGTTACTCTAAAGTTCTTAGCATTAAATACTAGCCACTTGCTGATCGATAGGATGAACATAATAGCCAGGGTTTGGTACCTAAATATTGCAGTACCAGGATACGAAATAAATAGGGAATTATAGAACATGTCTATCTTGTCAGCTTTTGTGTGCCCAATTGTAGATCCAGGCCATCCTAACTCACTTGTTGAGGCCATCTGAGTTTCTATCAGGCTGAAAAGGAATCTTCTCTGTCTCTTCGTCTCTCCAAAAAACATAAAATAATGATGTTGAGAAGCATATAAATATCCTCGCCAACATCAAACTTCTAGGAAGCAACTTTGCGGCACTCCCACAAGCTTGAGGAAGGTAAAGAGACAAAGTAAAGGACATTTTGCCTCTCAAACTTAAGTCTGTGAATCAACACGAATGGGTGCCGAGTGTTTTTCTCGTATATGGAAAGGAAAGCTACAACTTGAAGAAATTTCCTTAAACCAATTTATTCAGCTCAATTGTTAAATATGTAAAAGATATTCTAAGACGTAAACTCAACAAAGGTACGAGTTGCAGTTTTCAAAGGCACTAAGTGCTGAAGTACGTAAACAGCAATATGTTGAGAATCCCATATATCAAATATATCTCCTAAATAACAAGATCAAAAGGGTATCTGAAAAACATTAAGGTTATTTAAACTAAGCAGTAAAGAGCATACAAATCAACAATCCAACAAGAACAGATCAAAACAGAGGCAGGGGATAATAGCTTTACCACTAGAAGCTGCTGGACGTGGTCATCATGATGATTGTGGTGAAACACAAACAACACCAATCCAGCAACTAAGAACATCCCAAGTAACGCCCAGATCCATTGTGAAAACCTCCTCCTCACCGGGCGCCGGAACTCGGTCGCCCGCCTCCCCATCTTCTCTCGATCCCTTTCTGCACAATTCACCACCAAAACTTTGAGATTCCAAATCGACCCATCTGCTCTCTATAGTCAAGTCCAAAAACCAATCAAACACAAAACTAAGCTTGTAGCTTGAACGAGAATGAGCGAAGCAGTGACCACCAGCTGACACTAGAAGTAGGTTCTTTGGTAAACCGAAGACTAAAAAGGAGCGACTCCCTGTAATCAACAGCCAATAAAAGAAGCTTAAATGAAAGGTAGAGTTCCTGTATGGGAATATGGTGATCTGGGCTTCGTAGTTAAAAATAATACAAGGGAGAAGTGATTTCTTCTTAGTTATATAGTTATGGAGATTGAAGCTTTAGGAGACGCCAATAGCAAATGACAATGACAACATCAACATTTGCCGGTTGGGTCCTATGTTCATTCAGTACGGTGGGCCATGTAATTGTTGTCAAGATTTACCAGTTTAATGGGCATTCCAACTTCCAGATAAAATAAACTTAGGCCTTCAATTAGATTAAATTATCATTAAAAAAAAGTATATTAGATTTTGGATATTTTTAAATGATTTTTATAACCTTTGTTCAAAAACAGGTGTATTGAATTTTTATCAAAAAGAAAAAAATGCTAGCAGCCTGATTTTTAGCAACCTGATTTTTAGTTCTTGTTTACTCTCACGTCATTGCTTTCTTTCAATCAATCAATACTTTGTTTGATGGTAGGTTTAATTTTGTACTCGACCATCGATATCTAGTGGGTGCACTTTAACTTTCTATTAAAATCTTAACTAATCACATTGCAATCAACCTTCTTCATCATTGAAAATGCCGTTATGTTCATCAAATACTTGTGAAAGTCAATAAGGTTACACAAGATTTAGCGGAGTTTGGAGATTTTAAATGTTTAAAATCATTTTATAAACAACAACAATAATATTTCAGTAAAAATCTTAATAGAATGTAAGGTTTGGAGAAATCTAAAAGCATTCATTCTTATCCTAACTAGTAAAAAAGCTACTTTGATAAATATCTAAAAAAAAGAGAGAGTTTTTAAAACATTTGAACTGTTTGAAGAAAATAAAAGTAAAAAATATAAACAAATAACTGCATCAAAAATAAAATTATGTCTAAAGGGAGAAATACTATAAATAAAAGTATTTAGGGGCCATATAAGACATAAGAAACAAAGGAAAAGGTTCAAAAGACTTATAAAAACAGAAGGACTTCTGTATATATGATCTTTTACCTATATCATAATTTGTTAAAGTTTCTTATTCAGGTTTAAGTCCTCCGTAAACTCTAACAAGGTCATATCATGCCTGGTCACCTCCCTCAAGTTCTTCTTAAGTCTTCCTCTTTTTTTCTTACATTTCCTAATTATAATCTTCTCACATCTTTTCACTGGGACGTTATGATGGCTCTTCTTAACATATTGGAACCACTTAAGCCTTGTCTCCCTTAATTTACCTTAATATTAGCCACCTTCAATTTTCTCTTACCACTATGTTCTTGACATTTTGGTCCTGTTTGGCAATCAACTGATTGCATTGGCTGTTAGTTGATAGCTGATTATATCAGCTAATTTGACCAGCAGATTGCATTAGCTGTTTGATAGAGATGTTTGATAAAATTAGCTGTTTAGTGTTAGCTGTTTATGTGTAAAATGACTTATGAGGACATAACTTAAAAAAATTACAAGGGTATAAATATTATATATCTTAGTATTTCGTTAAATATTCTTATAAGAATTTAGATTTTAGAGAAGTCATATTCACCTATACTGTTTTATCATCTATGAGAAATTTATACAACTCTTTCTATTTTTATTTTCATTTAAGGTCAATATTTTATTTCTAACCTATAACTGCATAAAACAATTATAAGAACAAATAATGTTCCTAAAAAGTAAGTATCTAGGAACATCAACTTGGTTGTCTTATTTACTATAATTGTTGTATATTAAAATTAACAAAAATATGACGTGTGTAGTACTTAATTGCAAGTTAATCAAAAATACAATTTAAACATCAAAATATTATGCAATTACGCAAATAGAAGAATTGAAGACTAGCTAGCATCACAAATAAGTGGAAGGAGAAAAGTGAAAAGAATGTCCTTATTTAAGGAAGGGTTGAAGTATTTGATGCTCTCTTTTTTTCTTTAGCTGCTGGTGGTGGATACATATAAGAAAGGGTACAATTGGGTTTTGATACATATCATTTTAGCTGATGGACGAAAACGCTCATATATTGCAGCGTTTTCGTTTTTAGCTGTTCACCTTCAATAAGCTCTTAAAAGCTTGCTCTCCAAACAATGTTGTTAACGCCTCGTTACAGCTGATTGGTTGTTGTTACCTGTTTGAAAAATCAAATAGCTAACAACAACCAATCAGCTGAAAAAACAGTTGATTGGTTGGCATCCAAACGAGGCCTTTCTCTTCTTATAAGTTTACATATCTAACAAAGCATCCTCATCCTTGCCACTATAAGCTTATAGCTATGCATTTGCTTGATAAACCAACATTTTTCCCCAAAGAGCATGGTCAGCCTAATTGCTAAGTAGTATAATTTACCTTTTAGCTTAAGTGGTATCTTCTTATCACATAAAACTTTTGATGCACCCCTTCGTTTAAACTACCCTAATTTGGTACAATGAACTATATCTGCATCTATCTTATTATTGCTTTGGATGATGGATCTAAGGTGTTTAAAACAATCTTTTATGGTATTGATAAGATGCTATTTGGTAATGTTAATTGGACTTATCTCTTTTGTTTTAACTTAATTTTGGTGTTTAAATGGTGAAATTAATATTTATTTTGTTTTAGGAGGTGACAAGTGGAGATTACATTAAATTAGAATATTATTGGTCAAAATCACGAATTTTAGAAAAAGTACATAAATTACCGTAGTGGATATGGTGAGATCACGCCTAATGCTAGATTCACTACAAAGTTCGAATTCAATTAAAAAACTTATTTCTAGCCCTATTATGTAAGGATTTTGATTTGTGTAGATAGGAATCTTGGTAAAATAGGAGGAGGCTAGGTTTTGAGCAGGAATAGAGGAGAAGAACATGTCCAACACTTGTTAACATCATTCTAATTTGTTTCTTTGTAGTTTTCTCATCATCTTTCGTCCTTTCTTATATTTTTGGTATTAGAAGTAAACCATATGTGGCTAAGTCCAAATATTTTGATTCAAAGGAATTCAAAACTTTAACTGTAACCTTATGAAGTTTTGTTCTATACTTAGATTTTTATTTTAATTCAAGTATTTCTTATTTGTGTTATTATATTTCATGAATAATTAATATTGATTAATATAATAAATTAATTTGATGTTGATTATCCTATAATCATACATGAATATGGCGATATGTAATTATTATGAAGGATTGATACAAGTAGTTAATATGTTGTTTATGAATTTGCATATTTAACTTACGAGAGAAAAAAACTAAATAGTTATATCTGTCTCAGTTATTTAATTTAGGGTTTAGTCTTTTTACTAAACTTATTATTATCATTTAATTGATATATAATGCTATCATACACAATCAATTTATGGTAAGTTTTAGTTTGAATGCTGGGGTTGAACCAAATAATTTAAGAAAATTTGAGACTTATTATGTCCATCCTAATAAGTTTTGGACTAACTGCTTGAATTTTGAAAATTATTCTTCTTAGATCAATGATCTATGTTACAATTAGATGAGATATTTCTCTTGAATCAAAATTAGTTAAAATTGAATTTCTCACTTTTTATATTTAGATTTTATATTTTGATTCTTTATTAACTTTAGTTTATTAGTTAATTAATCATAAACCCCCACTTTGTTTGGACAATTGAAATTAAGAAAATAGTTTTTAATTCTCTTAAGACTCAACCTGGTTCTGCGACGATTAATAAAATTTAGTGAATCAGAATTAATTTTGAGGGCATCAACAACCCAATCAAAATCTTGGTTTCGTTATCGTGGAATGATTTTATTTTCTTAGTTTCTTTACATTATTTTGTAATTCAATACTAATATCTTGTCTTTTAAGACTTGTTCTTCTCAGAAAGGTGAATTGCAATATATTTAGAAATTAAGAAGACAACGTGTCAATTAAGGAAAGAGACTAAGGGGGTCGTTTGATTCCACTTCTATTTTTCTATTGTGGTTTTTAGTTTTTAGTTTTTGTTTTTTAATAAAAAATAAAAACTTTTTTGGACGAGATTTTTAATATAAAAACTAAAAACAAAAGCTTGTTTGGTTAAGGTTTGTAATGAAAAACTAAAACTAAAAATATATTTTATTTTATCATCTTATTTCTATTTTTAATTATTCTCTTGTGATCATTATTTTTAAAATAATATATTATGTTTTTAAATTAATTAATTCTTATTATGGTTAAAAATAAAATGATTAATTATTTTTAAAATATATATAGAAGGGACAATTAATCATCAACATATACCTCATAAAAGCAAAATGCCAATCGAAAACACATACAAAGAGCTGTTATGGTGACTTTGCTATAAGTCGCACTTTCTTTCATACTGAATCGACATAATCGTTAGACCCATTATTCATAATCTCTCTATACAGAGATTCTAAAGTAGTTGGCTCAACTGTTACAGGGATGGGAATTTATGTAAAAGGGGATCGCAAAGTTGAAGAACATCCTAGAAGGCTTACCTAAGTCGCAGTTCAGCTCTGTTTTGAAACCCGGACTGGGCCGGTCGGTTTGATCGGTAACCGAACGGCTATCCGGTCCGGTTGACCCCTAAAAATCAGTCTTCAATTGAACCAGTGCGAACCGGTAAGAACCGGTCAATTCACCGGTTAAACCGGAACTGGTCGAACTGGTTAGCCACTGGTTCAATGAATTTTTTTATTTTTTATTTTTTTTTTCTTTCATGTGTTTTTTAATTCTTTCAAAAGTAAAACCCACCTTTTCTCCAGAAATCTAACAGAAGTATAGAAATTTATATTATTTGGTATATTTTTCTATTTTTTAATATTACTAATATTATATATAATTATTATATAATTATGACGTCATACCGATTCGATCGGTGATCCAACCGGTCGAATCGGTCAAATCGGTAACCAATAAGATCTCTGATTCGACGTCCAGTCTGGGTTTCAAAATCTTACCTCTGAGGATTACATGATGCTCTACACGTATTCATTCTTTTGACAAACCATGCTTTTGTTGTTATTTCTTATAAAAGCATTTAAGATGTTTAATAAAATGGCTGGCCTTCATGTAAACTGCTTTAAAAATGTATTGTTCCTATCTAAAAATGCTTCAAACCTGGAACAACATTAGTTTCTATCACTGGATTTAAACAACAACAACTACCTTTGATGTACCTTGGCATTCCTGTTGTAGCTTCAAGATTAATCTTAAGGGATTATAATAGCTTAATTGACAAAATCAATAAAAGAATTGCTTCTTAGGCTCTAGAAATCTCCCATCAGCTGGGAGAGCACAACTTATTTCATCTATCTTGAATTCCATCAATGTTTATTAGGTAGCTCGCATTGCTTTGCCCATCAAAATTATTAAAATAATTGATAATACCTTTAATAGGTACTTGTAGATTGGTTGTAAAGGAAATCTTAGCAAGGTGCAGATGAAATGGGGAGATGTCTGTATACCCAAAAACCAAGGAGGGCTCAACATAATCTCACTCAAATCTCTCAACACTGTGTTGCTCACTAAAAGACTGTAGAGACTACTTATTGATAAGCAAGCACTCTAGGACAAATGGATTCACAATTACTTCATTAAGAACAAGAATTTGTGGAGTTTGAATGCTGATAATCTTACCTTTACCACCCTGAAAGCTATTTTTGAATGCCGATAATCATACACCTAACTGGAAACGGTGAAACTACCAACTTCTAGTAAGATAACTGGTTATTTGTAGTTCCCTTTGGAGGAAATGGACGAAGCTTCAAGTCTCAGACCATTAACTCAGTAGACTATAGTTGTAGAAGCTCTGGTAAGAAAGGAACTTATCAAACTAGCTCTAATTCCTATTCCAATTCTGATGATGATAGAATTATATGGAAACACACTTTAAATGGCAACTTCACTAATCAGTCATACAAATAGATGCTAATTAACAACTTGGCAATTCTCCCTTAGGCAAACATTGTCTAGTTCAGCCACCAACAACCACAAGCCTTTAACCTTATGGCCTATAATTAAGAATAAGCTACTAAATGTTGACAATATTGCAAAATTCTTGCAACTCACAAATTGGTGCACTCTCTGTAAAAGAGATGAAAACAATTCATATAACTTATTCTTCCAGTGTAGCTATGCTGTTGAAACTTGGAAAGAATTAATGCACAAAATGTCTAATAAGTGAATTCCCAAATGACTTAAGCCAAATCAAGGTGCTCTTAGCTGAAGTTCCCAAACAAAACCATCAAATGGTGTTTTTCCATTTTTATCATTTCTAGTTACTGAAGTATCAGATGAAAGCAACAATCGTATTTTTCATGACAAATGCCTTTCTAAAGAGCTGTTTAACAACCATCTAATATAGCTTATGAGAACTCACATTTGTATCCACATGTATAAGTATCAGGACTTCCAATTTATCAGATCTAGCTAAAGGGTGTAAACACATCCAATTCAATGCAATATTTGTATTTTAGTTATAAGCTTGTAGTTGTGATGTCCTTGTAACTTGCAAGTTACCTTATACTTGTACTCCTTGATTACCTTCTATGGCTTAATTTAATTGAACTTTCTAAAAAAAAGTCATACTAGAAGGATATTATGTAATTGTTGCAAGACTTTACAACTTGATTCTAATATCTCCATACTGTCTATATAACTATAAGCAATAAAAAGATTGTACTGTTGTCATTACAATTTCTTAGTCCAAAGCATATATTATTTTCCACAACTTACAAAAAATTTTTGACTTATACCAAGTGCAAAAATTATTAAATACTTCACAAAAAGTCCTCATAACAAGAATAATAAATTAATCTTAGATTATTACTAGTTAAAGATGTTCACAGCTAAAAGATAAAAAAGAGAGCTAAAAGTAACTATATGTTGTAATTTGAAACTACAATAAAGAGTCAAAATCAAATATCATAAATGCTTTAAGTTAATAATTGATTCAAGAAAATCTTATTGTTGTATCATATTTAGAAATATTTTATTATTAATTAATTTACTATAACTTTAACTCTCTAATAAATCGATAAGTAAAAACATGCGCAAAATTTTTGTTTAAGAGATATATTCAAATTTAAGAAAATTGTCATTTTTGTTATCATATATTATAAATGATATTAAAAAACATAATGCAAGTAATCATGATCACAGTAAAATTTTGTGAAATGTGATGTCTATGGAGAACATATCACACACATATAATTTATAGAAAACAAAAGATTCAAAATAATCACAAAGTGTAAGAAGGTAATAATACATATAATTAGTACATCAAGGTACAATTAATGTAGTTCTTGAGACACAGAGAGTGAATAAATAAACATGAATATTTTGGATTTCTAAGACAGTAATTTTAAAGAAAAAGGGATGTGATAATGAAGTTACAGATAACAATGAAATCAGCCTCCAATAAGGAAAAAATCATTTGAATCCCTTATTGTTTTAAGTTTACCATTTTCTAAAAGAAATTTTAATTTCTTAAAAAATAATATAATTTATCTATATATTTAATTTATTAACTTAAAAAATAATAACATTAAATTCAAATAGAGAAATTTTGAAATTTTAAGTTTTTAAAATAATATATCTACAAAATATTTAAATATATATATAATAACAAATAAAATTCAAAATTTTTGACATAATTAATTCAGAACAATTCAATATAATTTAATCTAATTATCAAATTGAGTATTATAAAATATCTAAAATTATATTAAATTAAAATCAATGTTACAATAATATAATTTAATTTTAGACAAGGTTTAGAATACCGTACCGTACCGGCCGGTACCAAAAATTCTGGTATTTTTCGGACAATTTCGCAAAAAATTAATTGTTCAGGGACCATTTTGCAAAAATTCAAACTTTAACCCTAAAAAAATCTAACCCCCCGACAGTTTCTCTATCTCCCTCATCTCTGCCGACACTCTCTCTCACTCACCTCTCCCTCTCTTCATCTTCTCTCACTCGCCGCCTGTCGTTGTTTGTCGCACCGCGTCGCCAGTCGTCACCGCTCCTCCTCCTCCTCCTCTTCTCGTCTCCTTTGTCGTCGTCTCTGTGCTCTGCGTCTGTCTTCTCCTCCTCCTCAGCTGCTCCTCGTCGTCTTCTCGTCCACCGAAGACGTGCCGCCTCCCCACCGTGACCAGACAGCTCTGACGCCTCACCGGCCACCGACACCCCACCGGCCCCAAACAGAGATCTGAATACCCGAATGACCCGACATTTAACAAGATTTTTTGGGTGTGTGTTGTTGACTGTTAAATCTTGATTTTAATGGTAAATAGATATTTTTTTGTGTTGTGGATTGGAAATGGATTGAATTTGTGCTGTTGGTGGGTGGTGGACTTGTGGAGGAGTTTGGATTTTTGAATACCGAAGTTGAAATGTGAAGTTTAAACTGTTGAGGATTTGGATTTTGGAATGGATTAATTACTAATTAGTGAATATTGAATTATTGATTGTTTTGTTTTAGAATTG
>JAOSBM010000006.1:24252853-24270887 GCA_027568955.1 Erythroxylum tenue
TTTAAAAATTTTAGGGACTATTTTATAAATTTAAAAAATTCTCCGAAACGGTACCCGGTACCGACCGGTACCGGTACCAGTACCGTTCCGTTCCAGAGCTCAATCCGGTACCGACCTCGGTATGAAATCCATAACATTGATTTTAGATTTATTTTTTTAAAGCTCTTTTTATTCAATTTAGAATAGTCAAAATCAGTGTATAGCCCTCCTAACAAGATAAAAGTAATCATAAAATTTGCGACCATCAGATGGCCCTACTAGGAATAGAATAAAAAATAATTAGATTAAGTTAATCTTTAAAGAGCAAAAAATCCTAAGCCTCGCAGAAAAAATAACTACAAACTGAAAATGAAAAAGAACTGTTGACAAAAGAAAGAGAGCGGATATATAAAAGAATTATCATATGGAAAAGGAGTCTTGATTTTCTGTCTAATATTATAGTGTTTTATTGTGTCCAATAAATCTCAACCATTTATTTATGTGGATTCCACATGGGTTCTGCGTAGGTCCCACGTAGGTCCCGCAAAATAAATAGCTAAGATTCTATGAGACAAAATAAGACAGAGTAATATTGGACAGAAGATCTGGACTCATCGAAAAGAGAAAAGTTTAACAAAAAATAGACATAAAGAAACAAGGACAAAGAACAAAGAATGAAGTAAAAAGTTCTTCAAAAATATTACGATTAGAGATAAAATTAACAAGTAAATCAAATAGATTGAATTAGTGGTAAATTTGATTTTGAAGTATATGGATTTTTTTTCAAAATTATTTGGTGGAGATGAGTCAGATTTATACAAGTTCATGCTGCTTCCATAAGCTCCCATGGCTTCCTTCCTCTACAATTTTCAACTCCTCTTAACTACTACTTTTCTTTACTTTCTATCTCATCTCTGCCAAATCCTTCCAGCCCTTGCCATCTCTATCTCTCTCTTCTCCTCTCACTTACGACAACTCACAGTTCTTCAACCCACGCCACCTAAACAATTCCAGCACATTACTTCTTTCAACTGCATTTCTATTCTGTGATGCTCCACACCACATTCCTTTCTCGTAAACACTCTGTATCCTAACTATCTTCGTTTTTATCCGTCAATCCTTAGCTTGTCCCGATGGACAATACTACTTTTCTGCCTCCGAACTCAAATTGTTCTAATCTACTATCTGAGCCTCTCTCATCCAAAGATAACACTACTTCCTCATCTTCTCCAAATTCAAACTTAGCTCCTATCAGGAAATTATGTACGTAGGTGTTTGGAGATGGTAGACCTGAATTAAAGTTAGCTTACTGTTCACGAATCAATCTACTGTAGAGATTAGGCAAATTAACTTTGCAAGGATATACATCTTGGTTACTTCCATGTAAAACTTACCAGAGGTGATACCTTTCATCAGGCTGAATGAAGATATGGAACTTATGGATGACCAATTGAAAGTTACTTATGCATGGAAACCTTAGTTTAAGAAGAAGCAAATTTGGAAACCAATTGGAAAAGTCTCTAAGACAAGAAGTTGTCAAGAGATGATAGAGATAAATGATGATTTTCATGCAGCTGTTGAGGTAACCCATCCATCTATAGATGTTGAAGAAGCAAATGAAGAGATTATAAACAAAGTACCATCAGCTACTTCTCTAGAGAGTGAAGAAAAGAGAACTACTGATATCTCAAATTCCACTCCCTTACTATAAAGAGTGGTACCTAGAGGCTAGCAAAATCGACACTCCTAGTAAACTAAAGCAACAACAAGGAAATAAGAAAAGGAATTTCAAACTATCACTAGGAGGAGATCTAATAGGAAAAAGGTGTCTCCCCTCGAAGAGATTGCATCATAACTATATTATCTTGGATGTTAGAGGAGCAAATATATCATAAATATTAATATTAAACCAAATCATTCATCTGCGAGTCTCTATAGGGATCTTAACTCAACCATTCTTCATTTCTTTCATTTATGTTCATAATAGTTTATACTAGAGGAATTTTCTGCGGAATCAGATTAAACATGTTTTTCTGTGCATTAATAATCTGTGGACCCTTTCTAAGGACTTTAACTCTATCATGAAAATTTAAGAAGTAAAAGGTTGTAGAGCTATTACTAATCCTTGTTCAGAGTCTGGTAACTACACAGATAAAGCTCAACTCATTAACATCCCTTCAAGTGACAATTTTTAACCTAAATTCACTGACAAGCTGGAACAATTTTTATCAGAAATAAGCTCAACAAGAGTTTAGTAAACCTCCAATGGATTTTAGCTTTCCTAAACTACTTCTCCAAGTTCTTAGGTTGCAATATTTCTGATCATTCACCTGTCCTCTCTTTCATTAAAGCAATAAGCCCCAAATCACCTTTTAAGTTCAACAATTTCTTAGTAGACCTAGCTAGTTTTGAGGATGGAGTGGAAAGCTTTAAGAATCAAAATGAGAGGTGCAAAAATTTTATTTTTACAAGTAAGTTGAATCCTATTAAACAAGAAATTAACTTCCTATTTAAGGAAAATATTGGTAATACTCACCATCTTGTCACCATAGCTAGAAAGGATCTTAAAAGCACTCAACATGAAGTCTACCTTAATCCTCTATCCTCTCATCTGCAAGGATTGGAAAGAGTTGCATTACATAATTTGTCCAAAGTTGTCGTATATGACTACTCTCTTTTGAAACAAAGATCAAGGCTAGAATGGATGAGAAGTGGAAACAAAAATATCTATTTCTTTTATAAAACTATTATTTCTATAAAAGAAAGGAACATAATCATTTCACCTAAACACAATAATCTCAAGCTAGACTCACAGCCTCAAATACTTTAAGAAGCCTTTAATTACTTCTCTGATTTATTGAACAGACCAACTGGGGCTCACTCCACAAAACTCCTACTTAAGGAGATCATGTAGGGTCATATGTCTTCACAGGAAGCTGAATTGTTGTGCAAATCAGTCACTCTCTAGGAAATCAAAGATGATTTGAAAACTCTCCATCTCCACAAATCATTAGGCCCTGATAGATTCAATATTAACTTCTTTCTCAGAGCTTGGCCTCTTACAGAAATCCTTGTATTTGAAGTTGTTCTAGAGTTCTTCAATAAGTTTCCTTACTTGCAGAAATCAACTAGACATCCATTAGTCTTGTTCCTAAAAATGGCGAGCTTAATCAATTCTCATATTTTTGCACCATTGCATGTTGCAATTCCATCTATAAGATAATTTCTAAAATTATTTTCCACAGATTGAGAGGAATACTTCCTAATTGTATTAGACCTACTTAAGGTGCACATATTATTGGTAGAGTAATAGTAGATAATATTTTAATTCTTCAGGAGCTTATTCAAACTTTTTCCAAAACGAGACGCCATTCTAATTGTTACATCAAAATTGACCTTAAGAAGGCATATGATAGTGTTGACTGGGAGTTTATAATCAATATTATTGCAGCCTTGGAGTTTCTAGCTTCCTTTATTTAATGGATTAAGTAATGTATCATGTCTCCCTCATATAGCATTCTTATTAATGGCCAATCTACCAAGTTCTTCAAAAGTTACAAGGGAATTTTCCAAGGTGATTCCTATCTCTACCTCTTTGCACTTTCATGGAAGTTGTCAATAGATTGCTTAAAAGAATTGTTAAAAGAACCAAAGGATTCAAACATCACTCTAAATGCAAAAAACTTTAGCCCACCAATCTCAGTTTTGCTAATAATCTTGTCTTACTCTACAAAACTAATGCTACTTTTATATCATCTTTTATGAAAGCTCTAAAGGTCTTCAATAGAATGTCTGGACTACGGGTAAATTGCTCTAAAAGTAGCTTTTTCCTCTCCAAGAGTGTTGCAAACTATAATTCATTGTTGACTGCCATAATAGGCTTCAAACAATAAACCTTTCCATTGAGGTACCTTTGTATTCCATTCATTTTTTATAGAGTAAGCAATAGAGAATTCAACAGCCTTTTTGACAAAATCAACACAAAAATTTCTCCTTAGAGCTCTAGACACATGTCTATAGATGGAAGCGCTCAACTTATACTAAACTCTATCAATATATATTGGGTTACCCATTTAGCTTTACTTGTCAATGTTATTAAATTCGTTTATAAGATTCTTAACATGTTTCTTTGGTCTATAAGCACTAAAAGTTCCAATAGGATCAAAATGAAATGGATGAAGTTTTGGATCCCCAAAAACTAAGGGAGTCTTGGTATATGCTCTCTTGAAACCATGAACACTATCATGCTTTCTAAAAGAATGTGGAGACTCATTTATGACAAGCAATCCCTTTGGTGCAAATGGATACACAATTATTTGATAAAAAATAGGAGTATATGGGGTCTAGACCTGACTTCATTGCATTAATAGGAAATGAAGAATCCATCACTTTTTGGCAAGACAATTGGTTATCTGTGAGTCCTTTGGTTAATGTGGTTGAAGTCTCACCTTTCAGGTCTATGATTCATCATAAAGCAATAGTAGCAGTAACTTTAGTGAATAAGGTCTTTATACATGTTCCCATTACTAGCTGCATGAAAAATGAGATTATTCAAACCACAATCAACACAGAAGAAGACATATTCATTTGGAAACACACCTCCAGTGGCATTTTTACCAACTAATCATGCAAAAAGGTTCTACTCTGTGATCTAAAAATGACATCTTAGACTAAGGTGATGTGATTCAATCATCTTCATCCATGAGCTTCTATCATATTATGGTTAGTCATAAAGAATAAACTGCCAACTGTTGATAAACGTGCCAAGTTTATGAATCTCACCAACTGGTGTTCATTCTATAGAAGTGCTGAAGAAAGTATAGATCAATTATTCTTCAAATGCAGGTTTACCAAGGACATTTGGAAAGCACTACTACGAAGATGCTTGATTACTAGTGCTCCAAATGACTTGATCAGTATAAAAAATGGTGCTCAATAATCAGCCATCCAAACAAATATGTAAAATGGTGTTTCTGTATATCCTTATCTCCTCTGGTCACAACCATATGGGATGAGAGAAATAGTCACATTTTTCAGGACAAATGTCTCTCTAATAGTAATTTTAAAATCAACTCATGCAATTCATTGTATATCAAATTAGCATTTACAATTATAGGTACATATCTTTTATCCAATTGGAATGCTCAGAACTTTCCTCATTAATTTTAAAAGAGTTGTAATAATCCTGCCCAAGTGATACTACTCTTTTGTCCTTGTAATTGAACTTGTTCACCTAATTTGCTTTTATGGCTTAATTCAATAGATCACTTATTCTTCAAATGCAGGTTTACCAAGGACATTTGGAAAGCACTACTAAGAAGATGCTTGATTACTAATGCTCCAAATGACTTGAACAGTATCAAACATGGTGCTCAATAATCAGCCATCCAAACAAATATGTAAAATGGTGTTTCTGTATATCATTATCTTCTCTGTTCACTACCATATGGGATGAGAGAAATAGTCACATTTTCCGGGACAAATGTCTCTCTAAAGATCAATTTTATAATCAACTCATGCAATTCATCGTATATCAAATTAGCATTCACAATTAGTGGTACATATCTTCTATCTAATTGGAATATTCAGAACTTTCCTCTTTAATTTTAAAAGAGTTGTAATAATCCTACCCAAGTGATGCTACTTTTTTGTCCTTGTAATTGAACTTGTTCACCTAGTTTGCTTTTATGGCTTAATTCAAATTTTCTTTTCTAAAAAGAACAAACGGTCATGAATGATTTTCGAAATTCAGCAGAATTTATTAATAAGAGAATTAGTAAATTTGAGTACTTGCCTCATCCCGCACCTGGCTTTCTCGCCATCTGGGCTTCATTGTCGTCTCTGACGAGTGAAGACAGAAGCTTTTGTCCTCCAGAGATTCGCCTACGTCACCGATCTCAAAACTCACAGGTTCCTGTCTCTTTTTCCCTTCTCAGGTTTAGTTTTCATGATGCCCTTTTTTTCATTGTCTGGTATCTGTTTTGTTGTTGGGAAGTGCATGATAAGGGCAGCAAAAATTTATACTTGCTGACTGAATCTTCTCTCCTTTCCCCTGCTGGGTTTCTTCTAGAATCGAGAAAAGTTGCCGTCTTTTGTGGGAAATATGGAAATTTCACGGAATCCTGAGAAATTTTCTGCAGATTTTGTGATGGGAGGTATGGCAGCAGTGGTATCAAAGACTACTGCAGCACCAATTGAAAGAGTGAAGTTTTTGT
Organism: Erythroxylum tenue; assembly: GCA_027568955.1. Taxonomy (NCBI): domain Eukaryota; kingdom Viridiplantae; phylum Streptophyta; class Magnoliopsida; order Malpighiales; family Erythroxylaceae; genus Erythroxylum; species Erythroxylum tenue. The sequence continues at coordinate 24,259,048 of JAOSBM010000006.1, forward strand.
TGCAGAACCACGAGATGATTAAAAGAGGTCAACTTAAAACTCCATATATGGGTGTCAGGCAGTGCTTTGGAAGGGTGTTGAGAGAAGAAGGCTTGTTCTGCATTTGGAGAGGCAATCAGGCCAATCTCATAAGATATTTCCCTAGTTAGATTCTTCTCTTTTTTCTCCTTTTTACTGACGATAGTATTTCCTCAACCTCAGTGATCTATTCTGTTTAAAGGTCTATTTTTTTCCTTTTTGACTTTTCTTGCTGCTTTGCTTCCTATTCTTGCTAAACTTGCTTATGAAGTTGAGTTGCTTTCCGAAATGTTACATGTCGTTTCCCTTTGGCAGGAAATAAGTGCATAATCTTTTGCTTGCTCCCTGGTTTTGACATCAATTCCAAAATTTTAATATTGCATTTAAGATTTCGGGGTCACCCGTGGACATGCTATGTACTATGTGCTAACTGGTAAACCATTGTTGAATGCCAAATTCATGCTATAATGCTTAACTAAGCTATAATGCTTAACTAAGTTTGACAAGCTGTACATGTGCACTTCTATAATGAATTTAACTGTTATTTGATAAGTATGCTGGAAAAACATTCTCGTTTTGTGTGTTGGCAATATGATGGATTGTGTTGAACATCTTACTCAAGTATCCAGATGCATAGAGTTTAATTTGACTTAAAATTACTCAGAGCTCCTAATTCATCATCTTATGAAACTTTTTGTCTCCAATTGGGATTTCCTGGTCCTGTTTCACTTCCTGAAACAGGTGCTTAATTGTCCTTAGGATTTCAATTTTCCATTCAAGGGTTATTTCAAAAGTGTTTTCGGATGTTCAAAAGAAAAGGATGGTCACCTAAAGTGTTTTGCTGGAAATGTGGCTTCAGGCAGTGCTGCTGGAGCAACAACTTCATTATTGTTTTAACATTTGGATAATGCATGGACAAGGATAGGGACCGATGCAAGTGAGTGTAAACACAACAGTCAACGGCAGTTCAAGGGTTTACTGGATGTGTATGGTAAAAATTGTCAAGTGACGGGATTGCTGGGCTGTAGCGAGGCTTTGGAGTTTCAATCATAGGAATTACTCTCTATCAAGGCATGTATTTTGGGATCTATGATACCATGAAACCTGTCATTTTGGTGGTACCCCTTGAGGTGAATTTCATCACCTGTAGACTGTAGTTGTGAGCCTAGTTTTAATTAAGAAAAGCTTGATTGTGTTATGTTCAATTTGGAGCATGGTATAAATTCCCTTGCACAGACTTTCTTGGGAATTAATTTATTCAGACTGGTAAAGTGTTGGTGACATTTAAAAGTGGTTAAAGAAGCATCAGGCATGTTAGGTATTTTTGAGTATCTCTAGAGAAACTGCTCTTCGAAGAGTTAGAGAATGTCCCTTTAAACCAACATAACTGTTGATAGATGCATTTCATAGTGCTGTTCATAATTCCATTAGACTTTTTCTTGTTTATCCTGATTGATTTCAAAGTTAATATGCGAAGTTTTAAGTACGGATTTGTGTGTTGCAGGGTAATTTCTTTGCTAGTTTTTGTTGGGTTGGATCATCACTACAGTCTCCGGGGTTTGTGCATACCCATTTGACACACTAAGACGTAGAATGATGTTGACTTCTGGACAGCCTTTGAGGTATCAAAATGCTATGCATGCATTTCATGAGATTAGTCGTCTTGAGGGTTACAGGGCATTGTTTCTGGTAGTAACCGCAAAATGCTTCTTGGTGTGGCAGGAGCTGGAGTGCTTGCAGGTTATGATCAGCTGCATAGAATTTCCCTTAGACGCGGCTATGTTTTTGACCAATAAGCACAAGTATCTAAGTAAATACCTCTTCATGGAATTAAAATTCTACTTTGTCAAACGGTGGGGTTTCTATGGTTGATGGCAATCAACAAACTTGAGACACAAGTGTGAAAAAGATCCTGTTGCAGATGACCCTTGATACTGCTTTGTGGGGACAGCCTCCAACATGAACAGTAGAGAAGAAATGGTAATTTGTTCTGTACATAACAGGATCAAATCTGTTCACAGCTAATTCAGTTATATGATTGAAGATAGTACAGTTGGGGTTTAGATTCAATCAAGTCTGTATCGAAGGTTCAATTCTTTAATGACTTTGATGTAATAAAATTATTATCATATTTATTTCTTCATTGAAGTTTCCCAATTGTGAATATACCTGAATATCCAGCTAATAGTGTTTTTTTTTCCTGAATTGAGTGCACCGGAAGTTGTGGTAAATCTGCGCAACAAAGTGTAGGAAGAATCTGGATTTCTTCCTTCTTCCTTCTTCCTTCTTCCTTAGTTCCAATCACTACAAACCACCGATACAGTAAGCAAACAGTACATTCTTTCTACGTGGAGAAGTTGTGGCTGCAAATAGCGAGAGCAAGCTCTGACTGCCACACAGCAGGTTCAAATACCACAAATTCTTATTGGGTTTCATTCATTGGCTGCTAGCTTTTGAAGGACTGAAAATCAACAGAGACTATTTTAGGGTGATATACAATATGCGCATGAGACATAGTAATTAAGATATGGTTGATGTGTTTGAGTTCTTGCCGCCTAATTAAATTTCAACCCATTTCCACAAGTACATTTCTCTCAAGGCAGGCATGCTAAGTCTAAGCCAGAAGCCAAAAGTTTTTGTGATGCTTGGTGGTAATCAAGTACCCTCCAACTTTCCTGCCCTTTCTCCTCACTGCAATTGTCATGCATGAAGCGTTTTGGATGCAGTACTCAGCCGCACCACCGCCGCTTCTCTTCCCTCTCCACCGCCTCAGTAGCCTCAACATTATCGAACTGCGTTTCCTTTGGCCTAACACTAGCATTGACACCCTTTGTTGCTTTGCTTCTTCCACTATTATCGGACCCTTTTCTTTTCCTTCTCGTACAGTTACCTCCACTTGCACCTACACGACATCCACATCATGTTGAAAACAATTTGCACTTTCCCATTACGATGAATGAAAAAGGTTTTGGTTGCCTAATATGCACAGAATTGAAGAATCATGGTCCTAACCATCTATTATTGGTCGGCACCAATGTTTCTTCGCCCCTTGGAAATGAGGCTGTCGTTGACTTATTGCTCTCTTTTGGATGATTGCTTTGAAGTTTGAACAATAAAGTAAACACAAAGGGACAAAGCAAACAAACCAAAAACAACTGTGTCAGGCATCAGTTGTCCCTGTTTAAGTTTCGTTCATACCCTCCGGTTGCATCTAAGGCATTTGCATCTAATTTCGGAGGTAAGCCTACCCAGAAACTTCTCAATCTCAAACTTCATGTTGAGTAAGATAGCTCTACCAAAACTGGCATTGACCCATCAAGATTATGTGTTTACTTTTTAATAGTATAGTTGTACCATTTCATTAACTCAATCAACTGTTATCCGGGAAAACAAAACAAAGAAAAACTATTAACTCACCCCAGGCCTTCTCTTTTGACACATTTGTTTCAGGGTACAAAGAAGCTCATGAACTCTCGGATTAACCTTCAAGTTCGACGTAGGACCTGCGACCAAAATTTACCTATCTTTTGAGTGCATGACGTTTCTTAAATGCGCGACAGAAATGATGATCAATGACAATTCTTCAGTGTCTAACCTGCAGGTGATGGCTTGGCAACGTATAGAAGAACGATGGTATCTTGATTTTGAACAGTGTGAGACAACGCCCATTCAAGCGGACTCTTGGCTTCAAGGTTTGCATCGACCACCACCATAACCTTGTTGCCATTATTGCCACACGCATCACTAGCAAAACTCTGCGAACCATTGCCCAAAAACTCCACTTTCTGCTCAGTTTGAATGGAACTACAAAAGTGCTTGGATCGAAGAGATGGTGACCGGACCCTAACACGAGCCGTGGACCTACTAACGCAGAGTCTAGGCAACTTAGTACGTACCGAAAGAGCCATGGATGTTTCAGCAGAGTACAGAGTACTTGTGGAGTAATTTATAATACACTGAAACGGTATCGCCTGTTTTTTTGACTAAAATTTATTGTTTGTTTCCTATTTTTCCCAAGTGGGTCTCCTCTTAGTTGACGTGCTTGCCACGAAGCCATGTGGTAACGGGCCATCACGGTACATCGCTGGTTGAATGGAGCACTAAGTGACATAATCTGTCGCCCTTTGTTTAAATGGGTACACACGTTTGTGGACACGTTCATTTGGCATAGATAGATATCAGGTTGACTGTTATTGCCAGAACTCTGCATATTTAAAATCTCTATTTCTACTTTTGTTTAATTATTGTCGTCTTGACAATGGTAAGTTAGTGACAACGTGATATAATAAATACAAATTGTCTATTTAGTTTCTCCTTATTTTTTAAATTTATAAAAATTATGAATAGTTCTAATCTTTCACTACATATTTATAGTTTTAATTGAACAAAAACTATTTAATTGTTTAATATTAGCTATTAAAAATAAACATTGTTGAATTATCAAAAAGTTAATAGTTTCGAAATTATAAAAATATTATAAACTCAATGCTTTATAAATTTCATATTTGATTAATTATTTGTTTCAAAAAAAATATGATGAACTTATTGTTAATAATACTACATAATATAATTAATTAATTAGATTATCCTTAATCATTATTTAGTTTTTTCTTATTACTAATAATAAAAGTGCAACTATATCAATAAGTAAATATTTCTATTTTTAAACAAGGAAAATCAAAATCAAAATCCTAAAAATAAAATTAAAATTAAAAACTACACAAAAAAAAACAAATTTTGAAATCAAATGACCCCCCTGAATATTGGATTCAATAATTATCGGATAGAAACATATTGTTTTATTTTCATTAAATTGTTCGAGTGATGTTTGTTTGTATCCACTACAAGAAATAATCCAAATACCGACAGAAAATTGGCAACGGTAAAGAGACCATTGCCAATTACTGACAGGTATCCTACACCCATTGGAGAACTTGTCTGGAAAAATATGGATTACCGACAGTAGCAAAATCCGTCGCTGAAATTGAACGGGGAAGTTTGCCTCTACTTTTTTCGGTTCACCGATGAAAACCTTCTGTCGATAATCCGTCGGTAAGTTGTCTCTTAAAACGTCGTCGTCCCTCAACTGTTTCTGTTGAACTTTTTAAGAATAACGAAACGATGTTGTTCGTCGTCGGTTTTTCTTCACCGTTGTCTTCTTCGTCCAGCTGTCGCGTTTTCGTCGTCCGTTGCCGCTATCTTCTCCAACCGTGGAGCCATGCGTTTGGTGAAGGTATGCCGACCACGTGGAGCCTTCGTTTTTCCACCGAAATGAATATGTGTTTCATTATTGTTTGTTTCATTATATGTAAATGTTTGTATGTTTAAGTGTTTATCTAATTTATTCATGGATGATTAAGTGTTTATCTAATTTATTCATGGATGAAATTGGTTAATATTCAAAATTTTTCCTTCTGCCCTAATTTTTTTGAAACTACATTAGATTGAGTTGTCATTTTTAACTCTAATTATATTTATGATTGGTTAGTAAATGTTTATAGTTAGGGTTTATTGAAAATTTTCTATGGGAATTTGATTGAATACAATATTGCATCGACTTTGATGATTATGATTGGATCTTTGTGAAGTATGAATGTTATAGATATTGTGATATGTATGAATGCCTATTGGTGTTTGTATTAATACTTATTGGGTTAATTAGGCTCTCTTGGCATGTCATAGTATTAATCTTAGTTTGCTTAGATTGTTTTACCGTTTAACATGTGAGAAAATTTAATGGGGGCGTTGATTGAATTGTTTTACATATTGTATTATAGATTAAGGATTGTTCTTTTGTTTATATATCGATGTAGGAAGTGTTTGAATGTTAAAACTGACATACTATAATGATAATGAATATATAGTTTAAATATAAATACGAATGTTAGGCTTAAAAATAATAAATAGCCTTAAGCAACCATAATGTCTAGTGATTTGGTTATCAAATTTACCACCATCGAATATATATATATATATATATATATATAGAAAATAACTCTTAAGATAAGGGAGTATAACAATTATAGCGATTAATTTATATATATATATATGGTAAATTTGTATATAAATTATTTAATAATGAAATATAAAAAAGATTTTAAACAAATCAACTTACATTAGATAAGAATTATCTACGACAATTGTAGTGTTCTCACGAGTAATTTTAAAAAGAGAAAGAAGAAAGAAAAAGAAAAAAATATTGAAATTTTATTATTTATCATGTAATATTTTATATGTGCCCTTTGTTTTGAATCAATATTTTGTAAATGTATATTAATAACATATATTTATATAGAGTTAACCAATTAAAAAAGGTAATATCATAATATGCGAAATATTAGAAAATGTTAGATGGTTGTTAACCTTAGTTTTTTTTTAATAAAAGAAATTGATTGGTGAATATCTTCAGAGAGAGTTATAAGTTGAAAACCAACTATTTAAGGCATACTATTTAAAGCAACTATCAAATTATTGTTGGAGCATTCCTAAATAACATACATAGTAGATAGCATATCAATACTACTATTGATGTAAATCATTTCTTCTTTTTAAGGTCTAAATATACCCCATTTTGTATCTTAATCATTGTTGCAAATGACGTAGACTTTACGAGTGATAAGCTGCTCCCCAATTTGGCTTATTAGTTCATTGATGAGTTTATAATTTTTTTTGTTTTCCTTCAAAAATTATTAAGTTTCTTTCTCTCTACTATGTATATATCGCATTTCCAAATAAAAAATTATAAATAAAAAGATTACCATTGCATATCCTTCTTCTTTGACTAATTCATTTCACAACATTTGATTAGATTGTATACGAAACATTAAAGTTACATAATTGTTTTAACTTTTCCGTATAGTTAAAGAGAACTTACATTTTTTTAAAAGATCATTAATAGATTCATCCTCTTGCTTACAAAGATTACAATGAAGATTCCCCTTATCCTATCTAAGTTCGTTAGCCTTAACATAATCATAAGCCATAGGATAAATAAAAACCCTTATAAATAATTGTTCAAACCACATAACTTTGCTTCATTTAACCTTTAGTGCTCGAGGTCTTAGCAATTTCTTACAAGAGCTATTTCTGAATTTCCCCTAATGCATGTCTCAACTAAATGATTTTATCCTTCCTATAGAATTTTGGGGGAGAAGTTCAATATATGCTTTATAATATTAGAAAATATTAAGTTAGAGATATGCTTTATACTATATTCTTATATAAATGAATGAAATTAATTAAATTTGATTAAATTGAGTTATTGTTGATTAGATTTGAGAATATCTTGATGTATTGACTATAAATGAGGGTGTATGGGTTAAAAATTGGTATACTTGATTTTTGAATTGGATTATTATAGATTTTGCGATGTAAATGCACGTGGATTCAATTGAATATAGACATATAGTTTGGAGACCAAAAATGAGCTATGGTTACTGGTGGATATAGAAGCGTATTTTTATTGCAGGAATAACCCTTCTTTCAAAAGGGGGATGTTCATTTTATAGGGAAAACTCTGCCGAATTTTCAATAGACTCCTCGTATAACTCATGACCTTCATTGATTATAATATTTCATGGCAATTGTTTTAATATATCCTGCTTTGTAAAATGTGAGTGTTTTTGAGAATTGGTTGTAGGAACTCATTTGTTAGCAATACTTATATTTTCAAGGAGATTGAAGAGAAGCTTTAGCAGGTATTAAAATGACATTCATATCCTTATAACTATGGATTTCAACAATGATTTTTCACACATAGCGAATGATATTTGTATTAGTTTCTATATTTCTCATTCTAGGTCCGTCATCATCATCTTCCTTCACGTACTTCAGGAAGATCCTTCTGTGTGCCGGTTGAGGTTAGTGATTTTGTTTCTACGTTTTCTTGAACTTACCTTTATTTGGGTATTTGTTTGGAGTTTGAACTTCCCATCTGAATTTCCTGCATTTTTAATTGAAATGGCCTGCACGATGTGAAACTTGTTTGTGATGTGTTATGAACTTCGATTTATCATTGAATTAATATAGGATGAGTTTGAGTTATATTATAATTCCAATCTAATGATATGACATCTAAGTTATTTCATTTATGCTATCAGAATGATTAATTTTTCTTTACTTTTCATGTGCAAATTTTTACACTTATCTTTTTTAAATTTTATATGTTAAAACAATTTATTAAAATAAGTATTCATTTTTTTTATGAATACTTATGAAATTTGACACTAGTACATATTTAATATAGGAGTTTTAACATTAATTATCTTCTAACATATATGATTACAAACATATATGTTTGATTTTAAGTTTACAAATATTTTAGATCTGAACCCATAAACCTAAACTCATAACTTATGATCCATAATAACTGTGAAGCCTATCAGTGAAAAATACAAGGAGCCTAGGGGTTACAATAAAAACTTGTGATCTTGCTTCACATGTCTTATCTTAGATGTTTTGAAAATTTTGGCTAACATGAATGATACTAACTATAGATTCACTGTTTTAAATTAACAGTTGTCCAGAAATGAGTTTTCGGGATAGATCTTAGATGTATAGATGATTAACCGCTGATGGTTTCATTAATCCTGAATTTGTTGAGGAAGTGGAAGCTTTTATTCATTATGCATGTTCTCAACCTGCATATATAGATGAACCAAAAATCAGATGTCCATGTAAAAAGTACAAACACAAATGTTTCCTTACTATTGATTAAGTTAATAGGCATTTGCTAAGAAAAGAGTTTGTTCCTAATTATTTTGAGTGGATACGATATGGAAAACCCGACATTTCTAGCATCTCAAAGTCGCCTGTCAACCTAAATGAGTTTGAAGAAGAGATTGGATTTATAACAAATTATGTAGAAGAAATTGAAAATCTGTACACGCGAATGGTTTATGATAGGGCCGATTATACCTTAGAAGAAAATAAGGAAAATCTTGAAGAAAAACTTAACCCACAATCAAAACAGTTTTTTGACTTCCTACAATCAACTAACCAAAAATTGTTGCCAAATTGTGAGACAATAACCTAATTTTTTTTAATTGTTTGAATATTGAACATAAAGTCTGAAGGGCATATTTCAGACCGTACTTTTGATAAAATTCTTGAATGGTACAATAAATTATTACTTGCTGATCATATCGAATTTTCTATATACGCAATAGGAAAAACTTAAAATTATCACCTAAGATCAGGCTAGAAAAGAAAAATTAGATTATATGAAGTATCGAATGATTAGCATTAATACAAATTCTTAAATCATTAAAAACTTAAAGCACGAACTTTACTACCAAAAATAACTCCTCAGCTTATACAATACAATGATCCGTCTAGGAATAGGAAATATTTACTAAAAGTTTATCATCTAACAACATTCAGGACACCAACATTGTTATTAGAATCAAACTAACAAATTCACAAAAATTTATTGTTTATATACATATACATAGTAGTGTAGCTGAACTGATCAGTAATAACAGTCCAGCACCAAGTTCAGTTCACTGTTATCCCTCATGCTGACTAAGCATCCAAGCAGGCAGTGATGTGTTGGGTCGACGATGGTCTGCACTAACTTCTTGTTCACCTCCGTTGCAAGTTGTGGCGTGGCTGCTTCTGCTGCAAGTTGAACGATTTCAACGGAATTGCTCCTTTAATCAGACAAACACCAAGGGAAAAGGGAAAAATACTCGGCAACAAATGATATATGAAGGTATGTATACTAAACGGATGCAAGGAATGAGAATGACGTGACATTTTAGTGAATAGGGTACAGTTTTTGAGGAAATTCTGTTCTTCTTCACTTCCAAACAAATACTACCATCTCCTTGGTCGTTTATTAAGAACTATGCATTTCTAAGTGATTGCGTGGATGTAGACTGACAAGTTAGCTACAATGAGGATACTGATTTCTGTGCGTGTCTGTGATAGAGAGAGAGATTGACCTTATGGTTAAAGACTGCAATGGCTGTCGTATGAGAGCAGATGAGGCATCTAATTCATGTTCTTGCTGTTCCCAATTTTCCTGCCTTTCCTTTTCCTTCACCTGGTTTTGTGTATATACCTCAAAACATCTCATATCAATTAAGCAGAGCAGATATATGCAAAATCATGTGTTCTCAGAAATTGCACCTTTTTAGCAAGAACATTGTTTTTCTCTTGCAATGCCTTATCCTGTAAAGAGCAACAATAATTATTTAGAGCTTGCCAGTTGAAAGTTTTCTCCTTAAATCCATTACCCGGCCACTAGAGAGCTTGAAGAAATAAAGATTCAAACAGAAATATAGGCCTTTAATATATCAAAATTCTCACCAATAACTAAGAATAAACCCAGGAATAGATCTTAAAATGAAAAGCCTCTTAAGCCATCTTATCTTGACTCTAGTTCTAGTTTAAAAAAAAGAAAACACATTTAAATATCCAATAATGAACCACATTGTTGTTTAGAGCACGATTTTTGACTGCCTGGGATAAGGAATATTTAGTTTGAGCAGCTGGGGGATCACCCTTTTCTGAAGCTCTGAGATGGATTCATACATCAGTTGGTTCTGCAAGTGTAATTCGTACAATTACGTACGTCAGTTAAGCTCTACATCACCAGTAAAGTTCATTACTTCGTATGTAAAGTCTACCTTTCTTGATCTTATGTGTTTAAGCGCAGAATCAAGTTGTTGCTCCAGACTCTGGAGCTCCTTGAGGCTCAAGGAATCAAGATCTTCCCCCATAAAATGCCTGCAAACATACAAAGGAAGTGGGGTTTACAATATTGGGTTGTGGTACTTGCTGCAAATTAAGCATCAAAGATCCATACCTTTGGTTTCTTTGCAGAACCTCCATTCTAGCCTTGAGCTTTGCATGCTCAATAGTCCAGCTAATCTGAAAGTTGTAATTGAAATTTATGTGAGAGTTATATCACAGAAATTTCAACATATTCAATGAAGGGACTGGTGTAAGCCATTTATACATTGGCTTCAGTCTCGTTTGCAAGAAGTTGCTTCTCAGCATATGAATATCTCTCGTACCGTTCGAGAATCCTCTCCATGCTGTCAGAAAGATGCATCATGCTAGTTATTGCTTCATCTAACTCAAACTTTGAACTGTTTGTGGCAACTATATAGTAATGTCAATCACATTGACCTCTACTAAAATTTTATTACAAAAGATGCTTATGTTTGCAATAACTTAGTTCATATGAAAATACAGAAAAGTATAACAACAGTGATCTTAATTATGTCTGGATAATGTTCGATTGTTCTAGGAATTGAACATGAAGTGACTGAAAGGCTATTAATAATATGATGAGATTCTACATTATATTAACTATTATCTAACTTGCAAGGAATAAAAAATAAAGAAAGCAGGGGGTAGAAAGAAACTCTCGCAAGGTAAAATTAAATTTGTAACATTTTAAAATCTGTTGCTTAAAACTAATATAATGTAATGGTTTTAAAACATGGCCTTTAGTAATATTAATAGGCAAGGTTAGTAGTAATTTATTGTCATATATATAAAAAGACAACAAAATTAAAACATCGTTGGTATAAAATTTTATATAAGCAACAATTAACTATGTCGTGACTTTAAATAATAATTAAGGGTAACAATGAGTAACGTCACTCAGACGCACTTAGGCCTAAACATGACCTACGCACGAGCACAATCACGCCTAACCAAACTCAATTAAATATATTATTAAATTTTTTTAAATAAAAATAACATCATTTTTTAAAAATTTTAAATTTTGGATTCAATTGGACTAGACAGTCCTAGCTCAACCTGAAACCTAAAAATATTTTTTAAAAAACTAAACACTACATGAAATC
>JAOSBM010000006.1:24323337-24337316 GCA_027568955.1 Erythroxylum tenue
AACTGAGCTGGCAAGCTAAAACGGAAAATAAAACAAATAATATTACAAAGGCGAGAAAACCAGAAGAATCGCCAACAAAGAGGGCATTGAAAATGGAGTTATACCTTGTAGTTAAAATAGGGTGTCTTTACTTGTTTCCTCAAACGAAAATATGATGCGAGTTAGATACATAAGAAGTATATGATTTTACTGGCGGTTTATAAGGTAAAATCGTATCTACATGTGCCCTTTGGCCAATTATATATATAAATGAAGCCGTTAATAACAGAGATTGTGAGTCGTCTTTCAATTTATGTGTCACCTGCAAAGTTCTCAGAAGTTATACATCCGTCTATCTACTCATGATTTAACACGTGAAAATACACTTCGAATTCCTAGAACTTTTAATGAGAACTGAAATGGTTCAATTACTTAGATGAAGTGTCGTTAGACTAATTATCACCTAATCTTCACAACAGAGCTATTATGGCCCATGGGTGATGATTTCGTGTAATGTTTCGTTGAGAATGTGGTTTTCTCATTGAATGGTATTTGGAATCTTATATTAAAGGATGCATAAATTTAGTTGATCTGATTCATTTTCTTAAAAAATCTTTTTGTATTATAATATTCTTTAAAATTAGCATATTTTATTAATTATTTACTCATTCTTATATTTGTTGAAGGAAAAAAAAATGTATGTTGCTTCCATACCAAATTGCATTCTTAGCAATTGAAACATAGTTAAATAGAAACAAAGACTGGAGAAGACTACAAAACCAAAACTAAAGGAAGATGATAGGTTCCAAAACTATTTTGTGTTAACAGATTTTTTAAAAATTAATTATAAAATAAAATATTTCAAATTTTATTTATAAATAAAAAATTGTCTTCAAATCAAGGTGGCGTTTGTTGTAACTTATTAAGACTAAAAAGCCAAAATTAAAGAAAGGTGGTAGCTTTCAAAGTTATTTTCTTTTAATAGATATTTTAAAATTAATTATTAAAAAAACTTTGAAATTTTATTTATAAAAAATGTTCACATTTTTATTAATAATTTACTCTTATGTTGAAGTAGAAAAAGTAAGTTTCTACCTTACTAAATTGTATGCCTAGCAACCGAAACAAATTTATAGATAAAAAACTTTGTCTTGCCAATATACTCAACATCGAGTTTACTCGTTCACATTGATATATTTTATTCAAGTACGAGAATATACATACTACTTACAATATCTAGATATTATTCACATTTGAAAATTTTAGATATTTTGTAAATAATATCTAGATAAAGATAAATAATTTGTAGTACAAAGTAAATGTTAGAATATGTGGTAATTATAACAAATTGAAATGTGTGGTTATAATTAATTTGATATACCTATAAATATCCATCGATAGGTATACCTATAAAGAAAGAAAAAATCGGTACAAACTTATACAAGTTAAAGAGAGATATATTACCAGAAGCAGAAACATTATTCACTCCAGGCAATTCAGCTGAGACATCTTCCATATTATGGCATTAAAAACTTGGACATATATAAAAATAAGAAATGAAGATCTTTGCTCCTTGGGCTTACGAAGGTATTACTTTCTTTTTGTGAGCACTATGTTATAAGTAAGTGACATCATAAAATTTAACACATCAAATTCAAGAAAATAAGGTTATTCTTGAATTGGTTCACTTTGAAATGTTGCAAGCACCAGTTCCATCCCTAGGACGAGCACAGTACTTCTCTTTTTCATTGATTATTCTAGAAGATGTTAGGAGTATGCTATTAACAGGAAATTACATATTTTCCAATCTTTAAAGTTTTCAAAGCATGTGTTAAACTTGATTATGATACAAAGATCAAGTGCCTAATGATTGATAATGAAGGAGGATATATTGGCATCTGATGCATTTTATAAGCACGAAGGAATTAAAATATATTTCATTATTATATACACTTCTTAATAAGATGGGATGGTAAATCAGATTAATATAATTCTATTAGAAAGGACGAGAGTAATGTTGAGAGCTACAAGCCTACATAAGATTTTTTGGGTAGAAGCAGTTAATATTGCCTATTATAGAGTGAATCGAGTTTTATCGATAAAAATTGAGTTGAAAAGTTAATGGAGATGTAGAATGTGAAAATAGATTATTCTAACCCTATGTATTTAGAAGTCTTGTGTATTTTATGTATAATACCAAAGAAACCACAAAACTAGATCCAAAATCCATTAAATGCCTATTTTCAAGATTTATTGATAGAGTGAAAGGGTATCACTTACGGGATTATATTGTCCACAAGATTATTGTTAGGAGAGATGTCACCTTTGTAGAAGATAAATTACAAAGAGAAAAGACAATAATACTTCCCAAAGAAGTAAAGAATGTTATACAGATGGAAAGGGAATTTTAAACTTGTTTTAAAGTAGCACTGGAGCAAAATGTTCAATGACTAGTTAAGTCTAAAGCTCTAGAAGTTCATCTCAAATTGCATAAAGGACCACGAAATTAGTAATCAGATTATATAATAAAGGATAATATATCATACTTAATAGATGGGAGTAATATAGGAAGAAATTAAAGCTTTTAATAAAATAAAACTTAAAAACTTGTATAATTGTCACAAGGAAGTAAGCCAACACATAATAAATGGGTATTCAAGGTCAACTAGAATGGTGAAGATTAAATGGAGTGATATCGGCTAAGATTAATGACGAAAGGGTATGCTAAAAAAAAAGGAAAATTTCCCCTGTATTTCAACTTACTATAGTCAAAGTAGTCATAGCAATGTTTGCTATGTTTGACTTATATATGTGATAACTAATATTTTTATGGAAAACTTGAAGAATTTATATGCTCCAACCAGAAATTTTTGAATAAAAAACGAAAAAGAGAATTTAATTTGTTGATTGAACAAATCGCTATATCGTCTTAAACAGGTGCGAAGATGTTGATACAAGAGATTTGATTCCTTTATCATAATAATTAGATACAATATAATTCAAGGAAAACTATGTGCATATTTTAAGAGGTTTAGTAATAGAGATTTCATTATGTTAATATTGTAATAGATAACAAATTAGTTGTAAGCAGCAATAAAGATTGTATTAAAGAATTGAAGGCATCATTAACTAGGGAATTTGATTTAAAAACTTTGGACCAGTAAATAATATTCTAAGGATGCAAATTATTATGACAAAGATAACAAAAAGATTTGGCTTTACAAGAAAAACTAAGTAAAAAAAGTTATAAAATCTACCCCTCTTTTTGTTAATTTCTAGTTATCCTCTAGTATGAACGTTAACAATGAAGATGAGAGGATGCAGATGTCATGAGTACTGTATGCATCTATAGTAACTTTAGTAAGGAGTTTAATTGTCATAATTTGTATAAGACCAAACATTACACATGCAATGGGAGGAGTTAGTCGCTACATAATGAATCCCGTTGAAGAGCATTAGAATTTGTAAAGAGGATCCTAATATATATTAAGGGAATCAAAGATGTTGCATTATAATATAGAGGATTAGACTTTATTGTAAAAGGTTCTGATGATTTTGATTATTTAAGTGATCTTAATAAAAGTAAATCTATAATATGTTATGTGTTCACACTTGCTAGGGGTTATAAGTTAGGTTTTAAAGTTATAATTAATAACGGCTACGTCAACATATAAGCAAAAATTCCAATTTTATAAGTTTTAGGTTACAAATTAATATTTATAACTTATTGTTAAAGATTGTTTATATAGTAACTCCATTTTTTTATACATAATAATATTTTGCATGTCCTATTTCTTCTAATCTTAGTTGAGTTACAATTTTTCTCTATCCATCTAATCATTTTAAGAGTCACTTGGGACTTATAAAGACTACAAAGCTAAAACTAAAGGAAGATGATAACTTTCAAATTTATTTATAAATAAAGATTATATAGCATCAAAAACTATATTATATATATATATGAGTAATTATATCTAAATATTAATCTATACTAACGACTTATATATATTTTCCATATCAATACAAGAAGTTATTCATTACATGTAAAATTTTTAAATAATTTTATTTTTACCATATAGATGTGAAAATTTACCAATTTATACTTAAATTTAGTTGATTTATATTATATTATTTTGTTTAAAGACTTATACACATCTAATTGATTTATGGAGTCTTCCAACAGTCACCAAGTATTAAAGGTCTTATGTTCCTCATAAATTCACAAACACCTCTAAATAGTAGGTGGGTTCCTCATAAATTTATAAACACCTCTAATCACTAGGTGTTAGGAGTTGCATTATGTTAAAATGTTTAATAACTATTGAAGTTAAACTTGTCACTCGACTTACTAATTTTTTTTCTTGTAATACATAATTGATAACTATAGCATATTTTTTAAGTTGATAGCTATTGTATATTTTTAAGTTATCTTTATATTAATTTTAGAATTATATGTTAATACTAAATAATTTTTATATGCATATAAACAAATATAACATTCAAGCTGTGTGATTAGAGCTTTAAGAACATTAACCATTTACTTCATACTTATGGATTCTCTATAACTTTTTGGAGCCAATGTTTTCAATTATGTAAGCTTTCTTATTTAGGGAGAAACTAGAATCAATTTATCTCTTAGGTTGAGTAGGCTTGATTCACTCATAAAGGAGATCTTATGGTCTTAAAGGCCTGTTATAAGTTAAGAAATTTATATGCCATGGAATGAAAGGAATTTAAGAAATTTCCAAGGCATTTCACAGCCTATTCAAGCTCTTACTTTAACTACTTTATGATAGATAAGGCATATCATCTTAACTCACAACATTTAACTTAATACAAGTTAGGAGATAACTTTAAACAAATCTTCATGGCTATTATTGTATACTAAATGTAAGGTTATGGCTCTATTTATTATATTATTGTTGGAAGTAGATAAGATTTCATTCTTTATGATCCTAGTCTCTAGGTATAACTAATATCATTGGTTTTAGGTTTCTGTAAGCCAGTTGTACTCTTTTTCCTTTATTAGTGCATTATTCTTTTTTGAAAAGAAGAATTAGAAGTCATTCTTAATAAAGAGTACTTACCCCTAATACTATTAGCAAGGAGAGGGAATATAATATTATGGTGATTTAAATACTTTCCTTATTCTAATACGCATATAGGAAAGAAATATTTTTAATTTAGATTTCCTAAAAAATAAACAATTCTAATTGTGTAAAAAGGCTACATATGATGGATTTAGACATGCTTACAAAACCACATATGTTTTTTGGCTCCTCCTTAATCTTTATGTTCATATATTTGTTTATTTTTAGAATTTATTAATTTAATATGCTTCTCACAATTTTAGACTAGGTTTGACTTAGAAACTTTGATTATAACCAATTTAGATTTAGTTAGGCAATACCCTAATCCATACACATCTTCAGTTATGTATTTAATGAACTTTTTTTTAAAAAACTAACTTAATAGAATATATATTAAAGATAGGTATTCTGATGGATTAAGAATATCTTAATATGCAATAAAAGTTAATTTACAAGTTCCTTTCAAATTTAGAAAAGAAGATCTAAACCCTTTTTTAAAAAGGTAAAGCATTTAACACCATAAACAATAAATAGCACTATCTTTAATAATATGTACACATCTTTTCTAATATTAACGATGTTATTAATATTCGTTAACTTTATTGTCATGTCATATCATATGAGATATGATTATAATCGTTTGTTAATTATTGTTTAAATAGATAATTAGCCTTTAATCCTCATACTATGTATCTTATATACCCACTCAAAGTCCCATTTAGATTAGAAATTAAACAAACAAAGTTATTTCTCTTTCAAACTCCCCCACACAATGCATTAAAGATTACTCATTAAAAATTTCAAGGTCACTCATTTAAGAAGATGTGTATTTTTTCATTTAGATTATTAATTACCACTCTTTATAGTCTCTCTTATCCATTCCTGATAGAGAGGATATCGAGAAATGTGTTTTGTATTGTTCATTGATGAATTTACAAGTGTATGAAGCTTATATATACATTCATAGAAAGAAAATATTCTAAGAATAATAGATTTTCAATATGAAAATATTTGCAAATATTATTATAAATTATGGTGATGCTAAAAATATTTAAAGTGTAAGAATTGGAGAGAAATAATGAACTGAAAATATGGAGAATTCTTTTATGATTTTTATGTGTTATCAATCCCCCTTAAGCTCATAGGTGTAGCAATAATGAGCTTATCTCGTAGGCAATTAAAGGTAAAGGCTACTAACACTTTCATCATGACATTAGGAATTTGATCCATGATTAAAATGTGTTAAATGAAGAGCACCTATTTGGCAACCAATATTCAAACAAAGTGGATGTCAATCTCAATATGTCTAGTTTGAATAAGAGAGATTGGATTAGTGATACGAAATGTAGCTCCTCAGTTGTCATACCATAATGTTGGTTTAAGGTAAGGCAATCTAATTTATCCAAGAATCAAGTTAATCCAACAAAGTTCAGCAATTGTCAGTGTAATACTTCTCTATCCAGCTTCAGTGCTAGAGTGAGCAACATTGGGTTATTTCTTAGCACTCAAAGAGATAATATTTGTTCTTAAAAAATGCATTAACTATAGCTAAGGTGATGATCATCTAGACAACTAACCCAGTTAGCATCATAGTAGGCATTAAGGATGAGGTTATTGCATTTAGTTAGTTAGATGCCACATGAAAAGGTTGATTGCAAATATTGGAGAATCTATTTGACTGGTATAGTGAATGTTAGTAAGGAAATGAAGGAATTGGGAACTTTATTTACATCTAACTGAATATCAAGGTAAGTGAGACTGAAGGGTACCTTATGCTGCGGTATTCTATACTATCAGTTAAGGGTGTGCCTTAATTTTTAAACTGAGGTAAGGTTTAGAAGAATTAAAGTGAGAGTGGGTGAGAAGATCCTTAGTGTATTTCATTTAAGTAAAGAAGAGGTCATAAAGGTAGAGTAGCTTTAATATCAAGGAACTAACAAAGGGGCCAAACTATTTAATGTAAATGGTAGTGTTAAGATTATGTATAAAGAAAAAAATAAAGGCTTATAGAGAATCTATAACTATCATATATAGAGAGATGAATGTAAATAGTGTGACTGGCAATAGAAAGAATAAAGAGTGAGGTTTCTGATTTAGAGGGATTAAAATGAAGCTCCAAATTTTTTTAGCTTAAGCAATGAAACTAAACATTTGGAGCTTGTTTAAAGCCATAAGTATTTTTCTAAATGACGACAGCCATAGTAAAGAAGATGGAAGATTTTTAAACCAATAGGTTGAGCCATATAATCAGGCTTTTAAAGGTGACTATGAAAAAAGGTACTGTACACGTCTAAATGGAAAATGGACAACTGTTTCTAGAGAAAGAGTGAAGATAATGCATATAGTTATTAGTTTGAAAATAGATGTAAATATGTTAGTGTAATCATTACTTAAAGATTGATGGTAGCCTTTGGCAACATAGTAAGTTTTCTGACAATTAAGAGAACAATTGAGTTTATGTTTAGTTTGTAAAATCCATTTACGTCCACCAATGTTGGAAATGAGTAGTGGAGGGATGAGGGTCTAGGTTTGATTGCTACAAAGAGAAATGAACTCTTCAAATATAAATTAGTACCAATTTAGGTATTTAATTGCTTATATGAAGGATGTGGGTTCAAGGTCATGAAAGCATTAAGTGATGGTGTTGTAAATAATATAGTTAGAAAAGGAATGGGCAATATAGGAACAATCACAAGTTTGAGTAATCATAGGATGCCATAGTGGTAACAGTGGTGAGTGGGGTGCAGGTAAAGGTGATGTTTTCGAGGATAGTTAAGGGGTTATAATATGAAGGTTCAAAGTTATAGGTATGGTGATTTAAGGGGGTTAGAAGGTATGGGTTTTATCATAAAAGAAAGTGGTTTCAGTGAAGCAAATACGGTAAGAGATGTATAGTTTTTTAGTTTGAGGATCAAGGTCATAGGGAAGTATCCCAAGAAAGCACAAGGTGTGGATTTCAGTGTAAGTTTGTTACAGCAAGTTGCTCCAAGAAAAGGAAAACATGTGTAATCAAAACATGAAGACGAGAGATGATAGGTTTATAGGGTGATTTATGGTAAAGTATAGATATGAGAAAGATTACTTAGTTACACTACAGTAGAGAAAGCATCAAACTAAAAGGATATTAGTAAAGAGGCTAGATAAGAAGGGTGATGCAAATTAAAAAAGACATCGAAAGACAAGTGTTTTTTTTCTTAAAAACATTAGTTATAAGGATTTATCACATTAGCTTATTTGATGAAAGACGAGACAAAGTTGACAAAGTAACACGACAAAGATGACCAAGAAGTTGATACTATAGATTTTGAGTAGCTTGTTTGGTTGAGAGAGCAACATGATTTTAAAAGTGGCTAGAATCCTTATAAGGTAGAGATTATTGTGGATGTCACCCGTTTCTTGGTTATGAGGTCCTTCATGATGTAATAGAAGGAGAAAACTTAATTGGACAAGTGTATCTTTGAAAAACTTGGTAATATATAATATGTTTGTGGTGAGTTGAGGTATAATTAAAACATCATATAGGTATGAAGATTTAAGGTGTGTGAATAGAGTGAAGTGTCCAATAGAAGAGATAGAAAGAGTGTTACCGTTATCAACGATCACTTGATTTGAACCTTGGTATAGAATCACGTATTCAATAAGTTATGGATGGTAGGTTACATGAGCTAATATACCAATTTTAGGTAGCCATTCGATGATATGGCTTGAGATAAATGAAGAGATGTCATACTTTGATTGAACATTCATATTATAAAAGGTTGTGTGTTGTGTGTTTAGGTCGAATCATGAGGTGGATTGGTTATTTCTTGACCCATAATGCCTAAACCAAAGATTCACAACAATATGTACCCATTTCTAATATATTTGAAATTCATAGGTAGGGAGTTAACTATAATTTTGCTTATTTGGTTTTTAGGCTTGGGCAAGTGGCATTTGGTGTAGGTTTGAGTTTGGGTAATGAAGGTTTTAGATTAGGATATATTTATGATTTAGATTAGGTGGTGTGTTAGGTCATGGGTTAGGCTTAGTCCTCTTATAAAAGGGGAAAAAGGGAGTTAGGGTTATGAGTTTGGGCATAATAAGTTTTGTTGCCAATGTGATATCTCCCACATCTAGATAATCACAAGTTCGTAAAACTGTTTGTACTTAATTTTTCTATACTAGGTAGTTAATGACATCAAGTGTTGTTGTTAGGAAGTTACTGATATTGGTCATTGGAAACTTTATAGTTGTTGATGTAGATTGATATGTAGACATATATATGTGTTTGAAATGTTCTAAAAAAACTTTAGATGATGGGTTAAAGAAAATGTATTTATTGAATGTTTTGTTTACCATAGAAAAGTGTGTTATTGGAAAAATGTGGTTTAGAAGAAAATTATAAGACAAAGTGGCCTTTTGATATTATAATAGAAAGTGTATAGAGAAATGTATTTTGTATTGCTCATTGATGAATTTACAAGCGTATGAAGCTTTTTATATATATATATATATATGATTAAAAAGGAAAACAAAATATTCTACTACATTGTCAAAATAAGAATATTTGCAAATGTGCTCATAATGATAGAGATGCTAAAAATATTCCAATTACTAGAATTATACAGAATGATTGATTTGAAAATTTAGAGAATTTTTCTTTGATTTTAAGGTGTTAATTCCTTCTCCTCCCTCTTTTTATTTCAAGTATAACTTTGTACAATTTTAACAAAAATTATAACCAAGTTCGAGAAGTAAGAAAAAATAATCATCATAGATAAAATTTTAAAACTTGAGTTTAAACAAAATATTCTCAAGACTCATGCAATTATTTGCTACTAAATTTGATCTCTAATTTTCATCGTCTTTAGGAAACTATTTTAAACAACTTTATAGTTTATACAAGTCAGTTTGAAAGAGATTTTGTTGATGTTGATATTAGAGGTGATTTTAATTTTAGTAATAAGAAATTCAAGGAGTTTTGGAAAGTAAGAAAGAGATTTTTAGAGAATGAAAATATATTAAGAATTTATTTTATCAAGTACTACATGTTTGGCTTTTACACATCTAGTAGTCTAGGGGTCTCTTTGTTTCACTTCTTTTGTTTGTTTTTTATTTTTATTTAGAAATTTGGTAAAAATTTTATTTGAATAAGTTTTTTAGTTTATGTTTTCATTTTATTTTTATATTGTTTTCCTAACTAATAAAAACCGTAAAAGTAGCTTTTGTTTTCTATTTTTAATTTTTGTCATAACTTAATTGTATTATTAAATCAAATTCCTTTATTTAATATTAACTACTAACATGAATTTTGAATAATATGACTTGTTATAAATTTATTATAGTTTATTTTATAATTAATTTAACATTTAGAATTTTAAAATAAAAATCTTGAAATTTGATAAATAGTTATTAAGTTTATTTTAATTTAAAATGTATTTAAATAAATAAATACATATAGAATTTACAATTTCACAGTTATTTAGTTATACTGTTAATAAAATTATGATTTTAATTATTATAAATATTTAAATAAATAAATTATTTAATTAATTCATAAAATTAATTTATCTCCAAATTTTATTTTTCTTATTTTTTTGTTTATTTATTTACTTATTTTTATCTTTTATTTTTATTCTTTACCTTTTTATTTTTATTTATTGTTATTTTGATTTCTTTATCTTTTTATTTTGGTTTTGAATTTCTTTATTCTTATTTTATTCTAATATTATTTTATACAATCATTTGTTTATATTTTTTGCTTTTAATTTTTCAGTAATTAAAGGTAAAGTTAATTATTTATAGATTTTCACAAATTCTGCGTCTAAATAAAGTGGTTTTATTATAATTTATATTTTATTTATTTGAAAGTGAGGATTTTTGAAATAATTTATCGTTCTAAGAAAATGTTTTGAACTTCTTTTCTCTCATCCAACAGACCAAATTATAATTAAGAGGATAATAGAAGTAAAAAAAATCGATTCACCGTACGGCTTTCCACCTCTGGGGAATTGGATCCTTTCAAGAGAAAGAGAAGGAACCCTGATCGCACGTCTAATGCTGTGGTCCTAATTCGTACTGGAGAATGATCTCAAGTCACATTGCATGTTGCAATCATATATGTCACATTTATTAATTGCAAGCCTAAGATAGCGAGAGGCGCGTGAGATTCAACAGCATAACATATACTAATATTTCCCAATTTAAGGTCTTTTTACGTCAAAAATTTTAAAATCAATAGAATTAACAGATCCGCTATTCTCTCTTGGATTTTATTTTAATAATTATCTCTCTCTCAAGTTCAGACTCGGTTAATAAATTTATCACAAGACCAACCTCAGCCTGAGGGGGCTTACATATCAACCATTCCTTATTTCTTATAAAGCATATCAAAAGCGGGAAAACGAGAACGTCCCTACCAGCAATTTCTAACTTCTAAGCAAAGTACTCTGTTACATTGACATTATTGAATTGTCACATGGGGATGTGATGTGATGAACAGTATGCAAAATTTGTCCCACGTGCTTAAACCTTGATCTTAAAAAGGTGAAATTGCTCACCTTAAACGTCCTCACACCTCAGTCCGACAGAATAGTGAAAGAATAAATCATAATCTACAGCGTTTGCTAGGAATTGGTTGCCCGTTGCTTGGGGTTAAGCAATAACACAAGGAAGAGACGTTTCGTATGTACACCATTGCAACTGGGTCCAATTAAACCCCCTCACATCGTGAACATAGTGCTTAACTCCAAGGAAGAGACATTTCATATGCACATCTTTACAAAGGGGTCTTGTAGATGACGACGAGGACGTCCAAGTTGTTAAATGCACGGTTGAAGTTTGTCCCTGGGGCTGGTCACTCACGTATACTAAATAGTGCTAATGCGATTGTAGGAAGCAAATAAACCAGTGCAAGTACTAGAGGGGGGGCCTTTTATAGCGATAGATCCAACCCCTCGTCTTTCCTTCAATAATTAACATTGGAACAACTTCACATCCGCTGGCGACCACCTTTCACAGGCTGGATGAAGCTCAATACTGATGGCACTAGTAACTGCTCATCACTCTTAGCCGCAATTGGCGGGCTTTTACGGGACGGTGCGGACACTTGACTCGGCGGGTTCATACACAATCTTGGATAGTGTCCTCCTCTATCGACTGAACTCTGGGAGATTTATACTAGGCTCTCTCTAGCCTGGAACCTCGGATACCGCAGAATTGTATTGGAAACGAGTTCCACATCGGCGCTCCACTTGATTTCTTCCGTTGCCGATCGAGCCCAGGCACTCAATCCCATCGTTCAATGTATCCACGAGCTGCTCTCCCGCAACCGGATTGTTACCTATAGCCATATATATTAAGAGGGTAACCGCTGTACTGACTGGCTGGTACACTACGCCCCACCTTTTGATCTAGGAATTACTTATTTTGAAGATCCACCAATAGGGTGTCATTTTCTCCTTGTCGAGGATAAGTCGGAACCTGTTTTACCCGATCCATTTTGTAACCGGCTTATCTTTCCTTTTTTTAAAAAATGACATTGGAAGGAAGGAACCCCACCACACGTGTTCTACTGTTTCTCGACCATAACTATCATTTAAATTAAAAAATTATTTAGTCAGTTAGTAAATAATAATTTTAAAATAAAATCTTTTATTTAATAATGATAATTACTAAAAAACCACCAATTGATAACTATATAATTGGTCTCTATTTAAATGTATCTTAAAGACGAATAAGTTGAGATAAATTATAGAATCTTGAAGTATTTGAAGTTAAAGTTTATGGCCACGAATTCCTGACTATTTTTAAACGATTTTTAGATATTAGGGATTTTAAGTGTTAAGAGTTTTGAGTATTTAAAAGAATATTCGAGTCAAATATATGATTTAGTTTTGAGTTATTAACATATATATTATTATATTATAGGATTTAATAAATTCTTATTTCTTTTTTGCTTGACTTTATAATTAAAGTTATAACTTATTTTTTTGTTATGATTTTTTTGGAAAATAAAAATGTCATTTACTAAAGCAAAGCAAACCATGCACAAAATTACAATGTGACATCCGCTATCCCTAGGATGTTAACAAGTAATAAATTACAAAATCACCAAAATATTTGCCACAATAGGAAGAGATTGATCAGAAGTGAATAGGCTATTAGGATGACTATTTCATAAATTCCTTATATTCCTCATTAATGGACTCACCTTTACATCCACCTTTACATCCACTCTATGTGATGGTAGAATGGCCTGAAAGTGATCGGAATAGGGTCTAGTGGTTATTGGAAAAGTTTTGGCCAATTTGGTTTTTTATTGGGTAAAATTGGAACAGAAACTTTGAAGACGTTTCTGGGTTAATCAGCTGGGAATTAGGTTTCCAAGAAACAAGAAAAGTTGTAGAACATTTTGTGAACTACAATTTAGATGCAACAATTGGATAAATCGGATAAGGAATGATTGCGTTATAGTGTATTTAGTGGTGACATGTTAATCTAGGCGATATAATGAAGGCAGATGAGGAAAACGGGAATTTTGAGGAGGCTGGGGTTTGAATTAGGTGAAGATGTCTTCTGGAGATTTTTAATTTAGGATGTGAGGAACAAACTTGAAGAAGAAAAACTTTTTATTTGATGAACACAAGAAGCAGGAACTGGAAAACGAAATTGGAACTTGGATAGAATTCTGGAAATCGCACAACACACAAACGATTGAATGTTTTCGGCAAACAAACAAGCCCTTTTGACAAACCCAATGATTGTTTTTTGGAAAAAAACAATCAAAACCCAGACAATTCCTTGCCAAAAGATTGAGAGAAAATCTTGACTTTTCCTTATATTTTTCTGAATGATATTGAATAGGAAACAAAATGAGCTGAAATAGGAAACAAATGGGCAGCCACAAAGTCAGCTCCTCACCTTTCCTAT
>JAOSBM010000006.1:24343130-24360000 GCA_027568955.1 Erythroxylum tenue
TAACCCCCATTGAATGCATCTAACAACCATGACATGCATAATTAAAGCTTAAAATAAAACTTACCTAATTAAAGCTTTTCCCTCTTTAATCTTTCAACTTATTGCACTAACTCCTCTATCCCTCCACACCATGTACGACAATCACCATAGGGAGGCAAAAAGGTTTAAGCTTGTATGGTATGACAAGAACTATTTAAGGTAGGAGAAGGAGTAGTAATATACTAGAACCAATCAAAGAAAATCAAAGAAGGAGAACATGGGAGGAGGTTTCAGTGGTGAGGTCTAGAAAATACCAAGAAATTCTCATTTGGTGCAAATGAGTTGAAGAGTCGTGGGTGATATAAAGAAGAAGACAAAAACATTTATGACTTTAGAGACACTTGGCATATTTAAGAAAAAGACAAAATATTTAATAAAATTAAACCCTAATGACATAAATTTGACCCATTTAGTTCCAATGGCCCTATTTTCAATCCCAAAATAATGTACCCAATATTGTTGTGCCATTGGACAGAAATTTTAGCTACCGAAAAACAACCGGTTCGTCACTTGGCGATTTTTTCGGTCCGAGAATTTTCTCCGGAAAATCCCAGAAAAATTCTTAAAATTCCCTTAAAATATAAAACGCACAAAAACTCACTCCAATAAATTTTTCAAACACAATGTCCATATTATTCACAGTAAAACTGCAGTTAGGCCTAAATACTGGGAAATGTCATGAATGCATGTACAGTTATTTTTTATGTGCAAAAATTTCACTGTTCACAAATACCAGTATGCATGAACAATCCTAATTAGTCCCAATCAATCACATCCTATTCCAAATTACTATACTACCCTTCCCGTCAGGGGTGGGATGTTACATTGTATGTTTATTGATGTATCGAAGCCCAATCGTATGGACCATCATAGCCCTTGATGGCTTAATGTTACCCTCAAGTCCCACTGTTAGGTTATCCAAGACCTAATGTTAGGACTGAGAGTAATTTCAAGGGGCCATATGCTCCCATTAATGGCAACCTTTAGGAAGCCGTAATTTTAATAAATAAGTATGAGTTTTTATTGAACTATTATGGAAAAGAGGTGTTCTTATTAGGGGGACTAACATATAGATCCACATTCTAAAGATATAGTTAGAAAGTCACTCAAGGACAATGTTGCTCATACCACATTTAGCTATACTATAAAAGAGCATCAAAAAGTTGAATACAATAAATCCTATACTTCAACCATTGTACATGAGTTGTTGCCTTCAAAATTTAAACTCCCAACTTTAAAAACTTATAATGGACTAATATATCCTACCAGTTACTTAATGTGTTACTTGAAAATCATATACCCATAAGGGCATTATATGTGTTAAAACATAGCATCTTTTCATTAACATTGATAGGTGTCATTATAAATTAACACCAGACTTTATAATACATGTATATTTTATGTTTATACAGCTTAGAGAGCGTTTTATGTTAAATTTTATGAGAAATAAGTGTAGGACTTGGGATTTAACAAAAAATTTTAATGTTGTTCAGATGTAAAGGGAAATGTTTGTTTAACATAGAAGTCACACACTTACCCTACCTAAACCCTGCTATAACAATGGTCAGTTATAAGAAAAGTCTTAAAAGCTAAACACTTATAATTGTCTCTATAACCATAATTGCTTAAAGCAAGTAGCATTGTAGAAATACAAAAAAGTGCATAAAAGTTCATCAACATGGAAGAAGAACAAAAATCTCTAGATAGACCTGTATTAGAAACCTAGTCAAGGAGGGTTAATAAGAAGAAGAATAAGGAAGTTTCAATGCAAAAGACTAATAAGAAACGAATAAATGATATGCAAAAGTGTGGGCATTATAAAGATAACATGCATGTAGATCTTCTTCCTCTAAATGCCTATAAATTTTGTTCAAGAGAAAGACCTATCAATAAATCTTAACTGCAATTATATTTTTAGAATGAATTTAGAGAGCATTATGTTTTTATTTTGATGTTTTCTATGGTATTTATATTTAACATGACTTATATTTTATTTTGGATCTTATTTTAGTCCCTCAATGAAGAAGGAATAAAATTAGGAGATTTGAGTCAAGATACAAAAAAATTTTATACACTCTTGGCAAAGGAATCATAACATAGTACTAATATAGTACCATATTGCTAAGCTTTCTATGTGAACAATATAGAACTAATATGGAATTATGTTCAAACCAATGTTGGCGATGTTTTGTTATATACAAAATTTTGATAGGGTTTTAAGTAATATAAGAGTCTAACATGGTCCTATGTTTAGGTCGTATTAGATAAAAATTCTAGGGTTTCACATTTTAAGAGAGAGGTGACAGAAAATAGAGGGGGAAAGCTTTTAGGGGATTACTTTTGGAGCTAAAAAATCAATCAGGAGTTGATTTGAGCACTTGGGATTAAAAATAAAACAATATTATAGAGGAAAATAAGAAGGTTATTAAGCTTCATTAAAAACATTCAAGATTCAAGCTATCATAATTCAAACTTCTTTCTTTAGTTCTTTATTATTTTATGGGATTTCTTTGTTTTATTATGAACTATTAGGATCTAGATCTAAAAGGGTTGGATCCTAAAACTTAAATTTTTTTAATTGAATCTTGATGTAATGAAAGATTTCAATTTTCTTGAGAATTTTTCATGATTATATTATATTGAATTGAAATTTTTGTGATTTAATTCAAATTCAATTGATTTTTTACATCAAGATCAAAGGATTATTTGTATAAATAGATCACAATATGAACAATGAAAGCTGAATTAAATCCTATAGATTGGACTACATAAATCTTCAAAGTTAGGGTTAAACCTATCATAGGGATTCTTAAAGTGAAGTAATGCATTCTTAGAGGTTTTAATTTGAAAGAGATTTTAGTCAATTAACTTAGGAATATGAGTTATGTTATTCGAAAGAGAACATAATTGTAAATCTTAAAATTCATACTAATATAAGGAACTAAGATTAATCATTAAGTTAAGACAATTCAAGGCATATGAAAGTTTTTATGGGAACTTTTACCTGGATCGATCTTACTTGTTGATTACTTTGATCTTATTCATTGCTTTAATTCGGTGATTTAAATCATTTTTCTTTTTTTCTCTAAATTAATCATCGATTTCATTAAATTAAATAGTAGGGAGACAACCAGTACTAGTAGCTCTACTCCTAGTGGAATCGACACTCGACTTATTGAAAATATACTATAGGAAATGATAAGTGCACTTACCTAGGTAATCCCTTTAGTATTGTTCTATGTTTCATTTTGCATATATTATTGATCATGTTTTAGTGTTGTTGTTGGGGACTATAATATTAGGAAAGCCCGCCCTATTTTTATCAATCTAATTATTTTATCTTTTCTTTTCTTTTTTATTTTTATTAATCTAAAAATATTTTGTTTCTTTACATTCAAAGCTATCCTTTTTTATATTATGTTTGTGGATAAATTTTAGGATTTGGATTAACTAACAACTATAATGATAGGAGTGGGAGGATAGTATTCTATTAGGAATTTAGATATCACGTCACTTATGACAAGATTGGATACTTGGAGTTAGAGTCCCAATAATATGTATTTAGAAGTTTAACTAGTATTAGGGATGCATTATGACATTTGTGGTGGTGACTACTTCAATCATGAATATCAGGCATTTTATAATATATGGTAACCAAATGAGTAACCAAATTTTATGGGGAACTAGTCTCACAATATCCCCCTATAGTGATACCTATAATTCACTATGGAGATACTATCTTGACTTTACTTAATTAAGCTCTATCTAGATTTTAACAACAACAACAATAACAAAAAATGAAAAAGTCAAGTCTTAAGGAGTTCATAATGAAAGTCATTACTAAAACTTGAGGCTCACTTCTAGAGGATTGAATCTTTCATCCAAAACTTAGAAATTCAGTTTAGATAACTCATTAAGTTTATCTCTAAGGGCAATAAAGTGCTTTACTTTCAAACACCAAACCAAAACTAAAAGAGCATGTGGATGCGATAACTTTAAGGAGTGGAAAGTAGCTAGAAATTAAAGAGGATTACAAAGAGAAAAAGGAAACAAAAGAGGAGGAGCTAAAGAAGAAGGTTATAGAGGAACTTTCAACATTCATCTTAAGTAAAGAGCGATCCTACATCCTATAAAAAAACTATTACAACTAATCAAAGATCCACGGGGTTTTATTGTTCCTTAAAATTTTGAGATTTTGTTAATTAAAATGGCATTAATGGAACTAGTAGGTATTATTAATTTGAAGTCATATGTCTTTACTATACTATAATATATGACAAATCTAAAGGTTAATAAGCCCTTATTTGGAAACACAAGTAGAAGTAAGATGTTAATTATAGATCTAGGATAAATAAAAAGCTTAAAGAGATGCCTAGCTAAAAGACTTATAAAGAAGTACTAGTTGGGAGTCAGCCTAATATTTTAGTCTATTCATTTTAATTTTTTTTGTTTAGTAATAGTTTCAAAATAAAGCTTTGAGTTTTAGTAGTTTTAAACCCATAGATTGAAATACATCTTAATCAAATTTGAAATATATTCTTATGATTAATTGTTTTAGGATTAGTGCAATGTAATTTTTTTGGATAACATGCAATACGATACTGTGTTAATCACATGTTGGAGCGAACCTAACTTCTTGAGAAGCCGAAAGCAACATAAACAAATACGGGAGAGAACACAGCTTTACATACAACTCGTATTAGTAAATACCCTCCGATTTTAGACTCGTGTTCTTATTTCCTTAAGAACCAATGAGCACTACCACAAAACATAGAGTTAACGCATTCTTATGTAGGCCTATGTTACCCATCCAATTCTAAGTATAAGAATAAGCAAAAAGAAAAAAGCATGCTACCATGTTACATTAAGTAAATTTTAGTTTTTTACATAGATAACACAAAGAAAATAAGGTTACATGTTATACATATGTTCATGTTAACTATAAAAGTAGAGATAATCTAAATAGATGTAACACGGTGTCGTATAGCCACCGTGTTTCTTAACTTGTCAACACGTAATGTTTGTGTTCCATCTAGTATAAAAGTTAATTACAAAAGTTTTATTAACACAACCCTAACATAAGCTCATTTTATGATAATGTCCATTTTGTATTGTCTCCATTTCTTTAATTTTTAGTTAATAAACTAATACGAAACCATATTCTCTCTATCTACTTGGTGTTCTAATAATACTAATCCATGTCCATCTTATGTTTACACAGTTAACCAACACATGCCTATGTAGTTCCTTGTAAGCCTTTTGTTACCTTAACACAAGTTTTTCACATCTATAAGGCACCTAATATGCTATTGTATAAGGTTTGTGTTTTACTGTAATGTAATGTTGTAAACAGTGTTCGTGACAAACATCTTTTTCCCCTCTCTTGATTTTTCTCTCAATCGAATCACTTACTTTTAGTTTCTTAGCCTAAATTTGACTTACCTAACGCAATTTCTTCCTAGTTTCACTTACCAACCTCTAGATTTTTAAGTTGCATGCATTATTCTTCAAGAAATAATGCTTGTTACAAACTTAGGGTTTTAATGGAATTTTGGGATTTTCTTCCAAAACTTTCATCATCAGTTGCTTGCATTCAAGTTATGCTTCTCCTTTGAACATTTACTTTCCATATAAGGTTTAATTTTTGATTTATTGGAGGGGATTTTGTGTGAATTAGATTTTATAATTTTTTTAATTATACTGAGAAGAAGTTGTTTGGGACATTTTGGTATAATTTAGTGTATGAATTCGAATTTTTAAGGGTTGATTGATTTCTTTCTGGATAAAATTTATTAATTGTGGGTCCTTTTAATATTTCATATTGGTAAATCTAGTTTGCTTATATTAATTTTCCATTTATTTTTTATTCTAGTTAGTTTTTGTTTGGTTTATAAATGATTTATTTTAGGGTTTGAGGACAAATTAATGTGAGATGTTGATTGAATTGGCTTATACGCTTAAAAATTGACATTATGGATTATGAATTATGGTCTTGTTTATATTTTGATATAGAAAGAGTTTCAAATTTGAGGTTAATGTATTATAGATGTTAGTGAATTCTTGGAGGTTTATGTGAATAACAACTAATTTAATATGGGGCATATTAACCTTTTACTAGTTAATCATCATTTGACACATTCTTATTATTAGATTCACTATTTAATAAGACAAGGCAATCAACAGTCATTGTATAGCATACACGAGCGAAAGAACAACTGTGATACAAGAAGCAGAGAATTGTAGCTTCTACATAATAAGTGGTCACTCTTAGGATCTCGAGCCCTAGCACCTACCTACTTATATATCTTAGTTGTAGATATCCCACCTCATCTCCCACATATAAAGCAATCTTCTAATCCATTCCTCTAGTTGATAATTAAACTTTAGCTAAGAACTATCAAACTCTTCATATAAAGAAATTAAAAGTATCGTGGTACATAAACTAAGGAGTCTTAGGAGAGCTGAACATGGAGACAAAGGTATAGTGGAAGGTAGATTTTAACGGTAGGGTGAAGTTCTTCAATGTTCAAGAACTAGTGTATCAATAGTTAGTTCTAGATCTTATATACATATTTTAAGTGGATGATAAGAAAATGACTTGGGATGATCACTTAGTAATCTAATTTCGGTTTGGGGACATCCATCACCAATTTAGCTCCAATTAGTTTGAAATTTATACGGGATTCTACACTAAGAATAAAGTGCATAAAAATGCATCCCAAGTAACTTTAATTAATTAAGAATCAATAGATATCCACTATAATTTATTGACATAAGATAGTCATAATGCATCCCTACTTACCCAGTGGGTTTAAAGCTTTTGTCTTTCTTTATCCCCCTATGAGGTAAGTGCATAACTTAATCATATATGCATTATGTGCTCGAGATGATAGCATTGGTGTAGCTACCCTTTATTATTCTTATAATTTATGAGATATTGAGTGTGATTTTGAGGCATGCCTTTATTTAGATAATTAAGGGTTACTTGTATCAACCGAACTTTGGTGCGATTAGTTACAAGTTAATCACCCAATTAGTAAGGATATTGGGAGTTTATAGTAATGAGAGAGAGTTAGTGATATGTAGCACTCCCATCCTAATCATTACGGAAGTTATAAGGGTGATGAGGATGGTTTAGATTCAGGTAAATGCACAAGGCTAACACTTGTACAGTTGCACTGATCAGAGCTCCACTTAAGATAATGGAAGACATACCCATATAAAGAGAGCATCCATATCACCCAGGCTCCAAGTATGTTGCCACCCACTATAATGTGTACTAAGCAGTACATGTATTGGATTGGAGATATGCTAGTGAAATTGCAATATTATATGGGTACTAAGATACTATCACCATTTGTCCATCCACCATAATTTGTAGCTATAAAACTTAGGTCAAAGATCAAGGCTCAAGGAGAGTTTGTGCCAATAGTGACAAAGCCTAAGAGACCAAGGGTCATAGAGAGACTAAAGCTCCAAGAGAGAAATAACTGAAAGTTAAGGAGATTAAGCCATATATAGAGATTGAGCCAACAGTTGTGGAGTCATTGTTCATCGATTTGGGAGATATGATATTGGTTGATGACATCTCGACTCTTAAGAAATAGTCTTATATGCCTCCATCAGATCTACTATCCTATGACTAATATCTTTATTTTTATTCCTGAATTTCTTTATTTTTTCTTTTAATCTCTATGATACCTTGACTATGCAAGAAAACAGTTTATTGTTAAAAAGTATTGAGGGAATTCAACAAGTCTTGTAATGTTCCACTATTTTATATCAAGGAAGTACCGATTCTTCTAATTTATTTCCTCCCTTGTTTATTTATTTTTGTTTCTCTTATATGACATATACATTAAGAATTGTACAACTTAAGTGTGGGGTAGGGATACTTTTAGCGAATGACTTAAAATATGATACTAACACAATATTGTTTTTTTTTTACTTTTTTCATTCATACAACATTATATTCCTAGGATAGTTTTTTGTATAATCAATATGGCACTAATATGGACCCACATTTAGACTCATATTGGCATTGTTTGTTTATGTAGAAGAAGTTGAGAGGGGTCTTAAGTAACATAGGAGCCCAACACGGTCATGTGTTTTGATTGTGTTAAAAAAATTATAGGGTTTTACAATTCAAGAGAGAGATGGCAAAAAATAAAAGGAGAGAGCTTTTAGGAGATCAATTTTGGAATTGAAAAATCAATTAGAAGATAATTTAAGCTGTTGAGACTAAGAAAAAATAATCTTAGAGAGGCAAGCAAGAAGATTCATCCAAATTCATCAAGAACATTCAAGATTTAAGCCATAAGAGCTTAAACTTGATTCATATGTTCTTTAATGTTCTTTGTGGGTTTTTTCTTTATTTCATTATAAACTAATTGGGATATAGATCTAGGTAGGATAGACCCCAGGACGTAATTTTTCAATTAATTCTTAGTTAATAAAAGGTTTTAGTTTTCTTGAGAATTGTTCATAATTATACTATATTGAGTTAAAACTTATTAGCATTTTAATCCAATTTCAAATTTCTATACTGTGCTCAAGAGATTATTTGTATGAATAGATAATATTATAAATAATAAGAGTTGCATGAAATCTTATATGTGGGCCTCATAAATCTACTAGGTTAAGGTTAAACCTATTATGGGGATTTACAATGCAAAGTAATATATTTTTAAGAGTTTTAATTATAAAGAGATTTCAGTCAACAAACTTAAGGATAGGAGTTATGTTACACAAGAGAGAATGTAGTTGTAAAGTTGGAACTCCTATAGGTCCAAAGAACTAAGATAATTACTAAGTCAAGATAAATTAAAGGTATAGTAAAGGTTTTAGGGTTATCCTTATTTAGATCTTTCTTACCTATTGATTGATTATTTTTATTCATTACTCTAATTTGGTTATTTAAATTAGTTTTATTTAATTTCTTTAAATCAATCACTTATTTCATTAGATTAGATAATAATAAGAAGACAATTATTCCTAGTAATTTTAGTCCTCGTATGATTGACACTCGACTTAGTGAGCTCTATAGGTGTACTTACGTAGATGATTTCTTTGGTATTGTTTTATGTTTACATATATCACACATCACCTATTAGAGCCTTTGAAGCCCAAACACATATAGGTATTGTTAGTTCTATAGGGACTATAACCATAACTCAAAGGAATGTAGATACTTAAAGAAGTGTGTTAACATTTTGGTTCAGAAGTGTTAACTGAGATAATTCCTATCATGCAGCTCTGTCTAAAACATAAGAGATAAACTCAACAAGCTAGATCACTCTTATCCCATAATTAACATGGACCCCTTATTAAAATCCCTTCTAAGTCAAAAACATTAATATGATAGTAAGGGAGCCTGAAATTAAACAAGACTCAAAACAAAAAAAAATGTTGAAGGGCCATCCCAACACATTGAATTTAATATACCAGTTAACTCCCAAGAATAGAAAAAGATAGGATATTTCATTTAATATTGACCAATTAGAATTCTAACACCCAAATAATAACATCATAGTCACTAGTGCTTTAACATCAAATTTTAATGTGAAGATGATTCTTATAGATAATGGTATTTAATAAATATACTCTTCTATAACGTCGTCATCATTTTGGGTTTATCTATCTCAATTAGGACATGTGTGCACCCCTTTGATAGGCTTTGTGGGAAAGAAAAATACTTTTAGAAGGAAAGGTATCAACCTTACTAAACGTATAAACACATTTGAGATTAGCAATAGTGATAAGTCTAAAGAGACGTTAAAGTTGAAAGACCTACTTACTGAATACAAAGACATCTTCAATTTAAAACCATTTGACATTCCTAAAATAAACTCCTCCATCATTAAACATGGCATAAATGTTGAAAGTAAGTGCAGGTTTGTGAAGCAAAAGAAATGAGCATTCTTCCTTGAGAGATAGTAGGCCATTGACAAACAAGTACATAAATTCTTATAGGCTAACTTTCTTTAAGAGGTGCATTACCCTGAGTGGCTAGCTAATATGGTTCTAGTTAAGAAGAAGACAAGGAAGTCAAAGATTTTTGATGAATTTACATGAATAAATTTTACTCTAATGATAACCACTTCCTTTCAAAACTCAATCAACTAAATGCCACACATGCCACATTAGCTTAATTTCATAAACTCCTTTTTTTAGATATAATCAGATTTGCAAACACGAGGATCACCAAGAAAGCACTTCTTTCATTACACACAGTGAATCCTACTACTACAGGGTGATGCCTATTGGTTTAAAGAATATTAGTGCTATTTATCATGACTTAATCAATAAATATTAGAGCCCTAATTAGGGAGAGTCTTAAGAGCATGGGTAGAGGATATGGTTATGAAGATTAGGGAAGGGGATGATTAGTGTTGTGGCACATTAAAAGCTACAAATTACGTTTAAACCCTTAAAAATATATGTTTGGAGTCCTAAAGGAGAAGTTCTTTGGATTTATGATGACTCTTCGAAAGGGTTGTAAGCCTTTCATGATTATTATCTACATTTGCTAACAAGTATTTACTGCTTCTCAAAATTTTTAGATGAATAAAGGAATTTCAGTGGAACAAATAGTATGAGAAAAACTTTGTGAAACTAAAAATATACGTATAAGATCCCCCTTTCTTGTCCACCTCTATGTATCCATGAAGTTAAACTTGTACATCATTGTATCATCAGAGGTAGTGAGTTTAGTTTTAGTGATAGAGGAGGAAGGTAGCTTTATTTACAAGCATATGAGATCAATGTCATGACATACTTGTTAAAATATAGTTTTAGGGATGATTAGTGTTGTGGCACATTAAAAGCTACAAATTAAGTTTAAACCCTTAAAAATATATGTTTGGAGTCCTAAAGGGGAAGTT
Source organism: Erythroxylum tenue (assembly GCA_027568955.1). Taxonomy (NCBI): domain Eukaryota; kingdom Viridiplantae; phylum Streptophyta; class Magnoliopsida; order Malpighiales; family Erythroxylaceae; genus Erythroxylum; species Erythroxylum tenue. Next base: position 24,354,053 of record JAOSBM010000006.1, read on the forward strand.
CTTTGGCTTTATGATGACTCTTCGAAAGGGTTGTAAACATTTGCTAATAAGTATTTACTGCTTCTCAAAATTTTTAGATGAATAAAGGAATTTCAATGGAACAAATAGTATGAGAAGAACTTTGTGCAACTAAAAATATACGTATAAGATCCCCCTTTGTTGTCCACCTCTATGTATCCAAGAAGTTAAACTTGTACATCATTGTATCATTAGAGGTAGTGAGTTTAGTTTTAGTGATAAAGGAGGAAGGTAGCTTTATTTACAAGCACATGAGATCAATGTCATGACAGACTTGTTGTTAAAATATATGTTACATATGCTTAACTTCTCATGATGGTTAGTTAAATAAATAGTAAGTTGAGCAAGTTTGATTTGAGGTAATTCCTTAAATATATGCTAAAGGCATAAATGATTATGAACTTTCTCGTTAAATATAGCATTGCACCTAAATGATAGGTATAAGAGGTAAGACTGCAGATGTGAATCGTACACGTGGATAGATCTATGGAAGAAAAAGAAGAAAGGACTAGTGTATGTTTATTTTTTTCAAGGTTTGTATAGCTTGAAATTAAATATGCTTAAATGCATTAGTTCAAGACAAATAATGATCCATATTATAAAGCCATGCCACATGGAATTAAGGTTAGTGGTTCACCCCAGGCTCGAGCCCTTATAATTCAATTTAATTTTCAATTAGTGGTTAGCTAAGAAAAAAGGGATCATGAGGTAAACGAAGAAGCATTATGAAGATGCCAATCCAAATTCATTCAAATAACAAGAATAATAACAGTAGACAAAGGGCTTATCCCTAGGGTGTAGAACATGATGGTTGGTTCATTCCCAAATATAGATTCAAGCAAAAGACTTGCACAGGGTGCCATGAAAGTTCATGTAGAGCACATTAAGAGGCATTTTTTTTTCCAAAAGGTTTTTAGGTAGGGCTAATACTCACCCACCTTGAGAAAAGATGTAAAAAATTATGTGATGACTTATGAAATGTGCCGAAGACATTTAAATCTTCATCACAAACTTGTACCAAATCACATTTCAATATCCTATCTAATTCCCTTTTTGTAATGGGGAATTGACACCTTTAGGCATTCCCTTATGTAGTAAGGAAGGTTAAGCTCAACAATATTACAACAGACTATGTCATTAAGTGAGATGAGGTAAAGACATATACAACCATCATAAGTGGGACTGTGGAACGATTTTTAAAAGCCAATATCATTAGTAAGTGTGAGATTCCTTTTATCCTAATTAAGGATAACAAAACAAAATTTAATAATAAGAAATATAAAACTTATATGAATGAATGTAAATCATGTTGTGTTTTAGCTTGGTGGCCCATCTTTAGGCCAATGACCTAGTAAAAGTCACCAATATAACCATCTTGTAAGGCCTAAAGACGAAGGTTGAATAAGTAAAGTGCACAGAGGTATAGGACATATACTCAATCTTATGGATATGTCGAACCAAACCTATATTTGTAATTGAAGAATCTCCTTTCAACCTAACTTTTAGAGTATAAGCCCTCATTCTTATAGAGTTAGAGATCCTTAACTTAAGAGTGAGCACATTTTCAATAGGCACAAATAATTATAAATTGAATAAATCTTGATTTGATATATGAATGAAGATTTATAATGCCAATCAAGAATACAACCTATCAATAAAGAATAAGGTTATACAACCATAAAAAAGATGAAAGAGAAGGACCTAAAAAAAGGGACTTAGTGCTTGTAAGATGATGTTTTTGAAAGATCTGCACTGACATTAAAGACCCCGATTGGACATATCATTCCATATTATAAAGGTTTTCTCACCTAGGATTTGTAAATCAGCATATATAAGTGGAAAAGAAATACCTCGATCTTGGGATGATAGTAACCTTCAACTCTATGATCAATAAAGATTTGAGCCTTTTTTTGAATTGTTTATATAGATTATTAAGAATGTCAAACTAAGAGTTTGCATACAACACATCCTTAAGTTTGCCTCAAGTTATATAGGGAAAATGATAGATAACAGTTCAAAAGATTATGTCCTTATATCCCTTGATGGTTCAATTTCAGCCTCAAGTCCTATCACTACGTCAACTGATGATGGGTTTTTAAATTCTACTATTCTAATACATGACTAGGGCAAGTGGACCCATCACTTTACACTATTAAAGTGGTAGCAAGGGCCAATTCTATAAGAAATGGAAAAAGGATTGATTCTAATCTTCTTATTTTTATTATTTAATCAATTATATTTTAGGTTTTGATTGATTTAATAAAAGAAAACTAAGCAATAGCTACCTTATATTACCTCTAAAACATTTGTGAAATAATCAAAAGAGAACATTGATACCCCTAAACTTATCTTGCATCATTGATTCAGTTAGGAATTCAATTGATTGAATCAACAAAATTTCTTAATGTTTGATCTGCCATCTATTGATGTACAACTGATATCCCTATATTGATTGGCCAATATATTTATCTGATTACCTATACTCATAATTAACTAAGTTCTTTGAAACCTTAGAAAAAGGTTTCCCTAATACTAGAAGAACCTTGTAGGTCATTTTATGGATCACCATTTAATGCTTAATATATGTATCAAAGTCAATCTACACATAGGTATTTTGACTATGTCTACATGTATATTTAAATTATATCTAAGTTATCATTTATATATGATCAGCATTAAGATTGACATATGTAAATTGCAAACATATAAACCTTTATTGAAAATCTAAACCAAACATATGAAAATTATTAAGGTTCCTCCCTATATATATACACACATATATAAATGCGCATATACTATATATATATATAGGGAGGAACGTTAATAATTTTCATATGTTTGTGTATTTATATATATGTATATATATATATAGGGAGGAACCTTAATAATTATATATATATATATATATATATATGTAATTGAGAGGGAAAGAACACATGCTAAGGTATCTCCTGATGGACAATTTTCTTTTATACTAGCCTGAACTAAAAAAATTTACCTAACAATAAGCCTGAAGGGGCCTGAAATATTCAATTTGAACTTGAGTCCAACCAGGTTTTAGGTTGGTCTGAAGCATTTAGCTCAAGCCCAAGCTTGATCGGACTTTACAACTCGAAAGTAACTATATATCAAAATATAAAATGATGTTAGTTTGTTACATATACAAAACAATATTATTTTCTATGTAAAAGAAGTTTGGGCTTTAGGCCAAGCTTAGACTATGAACTTGAAGCCCAAGTTTGACCCTGAGCTTAACTCAAAGCTCCAAAACATAGTTCAAGCTTAATACCAACCTAAATCCCAGAAAAAGACCTAAGATCAGCCTAAAGTTTGATCAACTCAGGAGAGGTTGAGTGATTGATCTAATCTACAAGTGTGCATGATCAATTGTAAAAAGTTCTAAATATGGCATATTCTAAGTTGTCGATCCCACAAGAACTAGAACTATTAAGCTTATCATTCTTAGCAATACGATAAAATTAAATTAGACAAGAATTTATGAAAGGTATCAAAATTTCTAGACCGACTAAAGTAAGGTGAATAAATATAAAAATAAATCAATATAAACAAACGCTAAGTTTCAAGATTCACTTATGAAAATTTTCCATTATCAACTAAGACTATTTATGAAGGTTGAAATAACAATTAACCTAAGATATATATGTACTCTCTTGAGGAATAAAAGTATATCTAATTAAGGACCACCGTCTTATGCATGCACAATTAAGCTTAATCAATCTCATTAAGAACAAATAATTTATTAGTTAACACAATAGTCTAAGGTATCTCTTCCTTTAGATCTATAATATTTATTCTCCTAGTGTATGGGTTATTCTTCCCCTTTTAATCATTCATATAATCTTTAAGATTAAATCTATGATGGTTAGACATCAATTTAAGAATCAAAATCAAGAGAATAAATTCAACCTAAGTAATAACTAATGGTGCATTAGTAATTGAAATGTCCATTATAAACAACATCCCTAACCCTAATTATGGATTTAGTTTATACTACAAAAAAAGGAAAGTAACAATAAAAAAGAAAGAAAGGAAAACACAAGGATTCACTCACATAAATCTTAAAATCTTGACAGAATCTTGAATTTTTCTCCAAGGTTCTTCTTTTATTATCCCAAGACGCTCCAAGGTCCTAGCCCTCTATTTCCTTTTATAGCATAAACTCGAGAACTTTCATCAATTTTAACACTAACATAAGACTAACACAGTTTTGTGTTTCCCCATCATGTTGCTTTATGTCCTTCTCTAGGATTTTCTTCAAAAATCATCACCAAAATAAATCAAGAGAATGGTTCTATGTTTAGACCGTATTAGATCAATAGCTCCTCTGTTTCGCATTTGAGGGGGGTTCATTTTAAGAACATGATCTTGAAGGTAAGAACTCGAATCTATCTATTGATTGTGTTGCTAAACATGAGTCCCTATTTGACTTGTATTCTTCATATGGCAAACTATTCTAAGAAGTAGAATGCACAAAGGTAGAACACGGGGGGAATAAGAGACAACTTGAGCTATATTTTTTCATGTGCTGAGTTGTTGAAGCCGTAGAATCCACTAATAAGCTATACAGATCAAAACATGGTATTGTTGTTTAGGCTATGCCATTGAACATGGGACTATGTTCAACTTATATTCATCCAAAATCACTACAACTTAGTTTCAACTTGCCTAAATTCATTCCTTCTTCATTGAAAGGGCCTAAAAATCATCCAAACACAAGAAAAATACTCTCAAAATCAAGCTAAAAACATAGTATAATTAGTACTTATCACTAGGATAAGGTGGGGATGAGCTTATACCCTTTTTCCATGTTTACTAAAAGCACAAAAGAATGAAAAAAAAATCTTTTTCAACTAGGGGTTACATGTGTATTTATACTAAATTTCAACGACAATCATGGTCTGAGGTAGGTCATGTTATTCATTACTCGTAATTTGGGGAATTACACGAGCACTGACAAGTTTGTGTCTTTAGCCGTGTTATTCACTATCTATTTTCTGCACCATAACATAAGCACCGACTAACCGTTGTTTTTCATTGTCTTCTACTCTGGATTTTGGGCACTTACGTGGGCACACAAACATTTATGTCCATGATTGTATTTTTTTCACTATTTACTCATCATAATACAGCATGACCTCCATCCACTCTAGCATTTGGCAGTATTTTCAACTTTAAAAGGCTGTCAAAATTGATGTTTTCTTCATATTTTCACCAAGCAACTTTTTTTCCATGATAACTTAAAACAAAACATAAAAATAATTAAATGAAAAATATAATAAAAAACAAATATATATATATATATATATTTATATATATCTGCAAGTTTCATGCACAAAATTAATTAAGGCCAATTGTCAGCGTCGTAAGTAATTCCAGGAAACTGTACGCTCGTTCGCGTTTATAGAGACGTCGCCTTCGCATACCGTGAAGGAGCCATGGCTTTAGGTACACATTCTTCTTAACCTGCCCACTTTCCACATGTTCAATTCACTACAATTCCACACACGCTGCGTCTCGTATAAAAGGGAGGTTCATCATAAAGGTAAAGGATCATTTAATACACCACAAACTTTCTATAAGCCTAGAGCCTGATTTAAATATAGTTATACTGTTAGAAGACCCTCTGACATTCTGCTTTACAAACCTGAAGATTCCAACAACCGCAATAACACGATGATACTGCTAACCCTGCCGACACGTCCAACCTATCAAGTCACATACTGACGTATAACTAATACATAATACATTAGTCAAAGTATTGAGGCTAAAACAATAATTATCCATAAATAGTACTCCCTCCGATTCATAATAAGAATCGTTTTAGAATAATGCACACTTATTAAGAAAGTTAATGAAATATCTTATATACCCTTATTAATTACATGTTAAAGTGCCTTGAAAATATAATC
>JAOSBM010000006.1:24360100-24382400 GCA_027568955.1 Erythroxylum tenue
AAAAAGTCACAAACGACACTTATTTTGAATAATTTAAATCCCTCTAAAACGACACTTATTATGAATCAGAGGGAGTAGTTAACTACTCCAAGTATACTATCTGCATGCTTTCATTAAATTTTCCCTCAACAGGAGAGTTAATTAACACTCTATAACTTCGTAATTAAATGATACATCTTTACACATGATGTTAACATTTTTTTAGGGATGCTCAAGTCATTCCTCTCCTACAAATAATGGGAAACAGATTCTTTGTTTCAGTTAACCAATTCCTACTATGTTCCATTAAATCTCATTCACACATTTATGTGAAGTCTATATAAATGTGTGGTTAAAAGTGAATGATGCAGGGTTGGAACACAATAGATGCCACAGAGGATCTAGTGCCCAAACAATGAGACTTTGACAAGCACCAACCCCACTAGTCTCAATGAATGCAGTCTCCTTACCTTCGCATTTTATCTTGTAGTCTAGCCGCCTTCAATTACCGAGATAATGGAGTAGAGACTTGTAGTTCTCTTCTTCTTACTTTTCATTGTTAGAATTTAAAATTTCTATTATAAGATTATTAATACGAGTTTTATAAAATTAAAGCTAAGAAAATTAAATTTGATTTAGATTAAAGATAATAAAGAAATTCAATAAAAGATCTTATTAAATGGATTGAAATCTAGTGAGAAAAATGAGTCTTAATTAATATGGACTGATTATTTATTGGTCCTATAATGGGGAGGCTCGATAAGGTTACTATAAATAGTTGCTAAAGTCTCCCATTATACGATTAAGTAAGTTCGTAGATGTATAGTTTCTTTAATCTGTTAAGAGACCCTCATATTAAGAAAAGCGTAGAAAGACATTCACGACATAAAGCTATACAACTTTTATAAAGGTTGATCAAAAGTTTCAACAATTTGTTTATACGTTGAGGAGCTTATTCAAGTAGTTCAACAACTTCTTCATCGAGCAACGGATAGCGAAACAAGTAATTTTCTACATTTTCTCCGTTAATTCAAGTTCATGGTTAATTTTGAGCCTACAGTTAAAGAATGTGTTATAACTACCATATGGTATAAGAGCAGGTCTATGATTGTATGAATTTGAACAGACATTTTTTTAATTTCTCCATAAGAATATCAGAGAAAGTAATCTAGTTTTGCTTATATAAATTGCATATTTGTTGTTTGAATTGATTTTGAACAAGTATTGCATGGAAAAACATGTCAAAAATAGACTTAGGTTGATTTTTAAAAAGAATCACCAAAAAAGTCACTAAAAATAACCTTTTTCTGGCAACTAGGTGGACTGCAATAGGAAGAAGCATGCGACTACTTTTGGGACGCATTTAGTGTCTAACACGTGTGACACACTTGAGCCAGACAGCTAGAGCATACGGGATCTAGGTCTTAGACCCGTGTCCGGTGCGTAGGACATACATGCCTAAAGTGGTTGGCGTGTTTGCGCGTACCGTGCGTGTGTTCCATGAGTCATAAAGGCAGCACATGTCTATGTATGTCTAACGCGTGGTATGTGCATGCCTTACGCATCCAGAGATGCATGAGGGTCTAGCACATGCGGTATATGCGCAATCTGAAACATGCTCCAAGATTAAAAACCTCAAATTTTTCTAAATTTTACAAAATGTTCCTTTATTTTATTGTGGGTTAGGTTTTGGGGACGGTAAATGTTCTAAAGTGAGTTTTTTTAATTTTCTGGATTCATTATATTAGTAATAAGGTATAACTTCATAAAAATCAAGTAAGGTTATAAAAGCCATGAATGAGTGAATTTTCATGCATTTGACTTGAAGCAAAAAAAGATACATGTGTTTTTGGTATCTCATATGGTGCATTTATTATTCTTAATAGCATGATTATCACTCTAATTGAGATTTTCTTTATGATGATTTCTCAAATAAAGTTTATTGATAATGTTTTCAGTATTAATATGTGGCAATGTGTATGTGAGGATTTTGCATTAAGTGGTAGTGAGTTGTCACATATTGATACCCATATAGATGAATGTGAGGATAATATACAGGTATGTCCCTTTTGATTGTGGATCACTTTGGATATTAATGAGAATGTAGACACCATAATGACCTTTCAAGTTAGAATATGAATTTTTCTGCTTACATGTTTGGGGATGTCTCTGCTTTTATGTTTAATTACTCTGCCCATAGATGTTAGCCTTATATGAGCCATTGAGATGTGCATAAAGACATTAGATGGAGGAAATTCATTGCTTGAGTGATATATTCACCCATAGGTGGTAGAATCATAAAAGTTAATAGTGTGTACACTGATTGCTTTTATGTGGAGGTCTTTGGTATATGTTATGTATTAAGCCCATATGTGTTTCATAATACATATGATAAGATGCTTAGTACATATACTATTTTGTGGCTTTAAGTATCAATGTTATCCTACATTTGTGTTGATTATTTACATTATCAACTTTGCAATCACCTTCTATCTAAACAATAACAGTGTCACAATTGAAACCCTCACTAGTTTCAATTTTAAGAAATGGAAGCAAGATGTAGAATTTTCTCTAGAGATGGTAGATATCAACACGGTCATGATCAAGGATAGGCGACCAACACCTATATCCATTAGCTCAGAAGTTAAGAGAGCAACATATGCAGCCTAGGAAAGGTCAAATAGGATATGTTATTAACCATAAAGAGATTCATACCATACCATCTACTGACTATAATTTTAGAGACAAATATAGCAAGAGATTTTCTTAACATTTCATAGTGATATAAGGTATCTTCTAATGTTGAAATAGGAACCTTATTAAAGGAATCATACTCTATCTTAACATTTCATAGTGATATAAGGTATCTTCTAATGTTGAAATAGGAACCTTATTAAAGTAATCATACTCTATGAGATATATAAGAGTAAGGGTTGTGAGGGAGTACATAATTAGGATGGTCCACCTTCAGACTAAGCTAAGGGCGTTAAATGTTTATATTCTTGAAGCTTGTATAGTTCACCAAGTTATGAACACACTTCCATCAAAATTTGGTATTCTAGTTACCACATATAATTCTCAAGATGAAGCTTGGGACATAAATACATTGATCACCCATTGTGTTGCTAAATAAGAAAAGATATAAAAAAAAACACTAGTCATACAACTTTGATAGCAACCAAGAGGAAGGCAAATGCAAAGCCCCGTAAATTTAAAGGTAAGAAACCTAAACTTCCTCCACGTGTAGATGTTAGTCAATTTAGTACTATTAGAGGTTTAATGGATGTAGTAAAGACTAGAGTCGGAGGTGTTTCTTTTATAAGAAGAAGGGACATAAGAAATTAGAATGTCAAAAATATAAAACCTGGAAAGAAAGGCAAGAGTTATCTAGTCACTCCGTAGCTTTTATGATACATGAATCTAATCTTGATGTAGTGACATCAAGTTCTTGGTAGCTAGATAGTGGAGCCTCTAATCATATTGCTTCCATACTATAGGGATTCAAATAAAAGGGAAAGCCTAATAGGGAGGAGAAAAAATTGATGGTGGGCAACAACGAAGAAGTTATTGTAGTCTTTGTAAGGGATGTTTGTTTAAACCTTAATCCATGGTTCAAACTTGTATAATATAATAACTTTTATATATCATCTTTTAGATGAAAATTTGACTTTATTAGACAATATCTGGTTCGATAGGATCAGGAATCAACTTTGTATTTGGTGATATCTGTATATGTTTTGGATAAAGAAGGTTATAGTTTTGTAATTAAAAATTCAATTATAAAGTTATCTTTTAACGCAAAATTTATTGGTACTACCTTCTTTTCATATAGATTATATAAAATATTTCTTACCCTTAATGAGATATATGCTTCTTCGTATATTGTCGGACAGGTTACAATAAAGAGACTACTGATAAAGGAAAAGTCATACATGTTATGGTATAAGAGATTAGGCCACATTTCCAAATATAGAGTTGACAAGTTGGATAAAGATAACATTCTTCTAACTCTAGACATAATGATTTGGAAACAGATGTTTACTATTGTAGAGGTAAGTTGACCAAAATAAAGAAAAAAGGGTTAACTTTTTCTACTGACTTAATAAAACTCATACATACGGATATATGTGGACCTTATAGAACTATATTGTGTAATTAAAGATATTTTTTGACATTTATTGATGACTTTTCCAATTATGGATATGTGTTATTGCTTAAAGAAAAGTTTAAAGTTCTTGATAAATTCAAGATCTATAAGACTGAAGTGGAGAACCAATTGGAAAAGGCAAACAAAATAGTCAAATCAAACCTAGGATGTAAATATTATGGTAGAAATGGGTTTTAGGATAAGAAAAAGGTTTGTTTGCCAGATATTTAGAATCAGGAGGAATAGTGGCTCAGTTCACTGTGCCAGGTAGTCATGAGCAAAATGGTGTGACCGAAAGACAAAATTATATCTTAGAGGACATGATGAGGTGAATGCAGAGCAGAACTAATTTATCTAATTACCTTTAGGATGAAGTCATAAAGACTACCTTGTACATAATTAATAGAGTTTCAATCAAATCAGTTTTAAAGGCGTCTTTTGAATTTGAAAGGGGTGGAAAGTTAGCCTCACTTATGTTCAAGTATGAGGTTGTCTTACAAAGGACAGGTTATATAATCTTTATGAAGATAAGTTGCATTCTCATTGTTATTACTTTGTAAGTTATCCTGACCACTCTAAGGGATATAGATTTGACTGTAGAAATGGAAGATCTAAAATAGTGAAGTCACAAACGGCTAAATTTTTTGAATATAATATCTATGATAAGGGTGGTCCTTCTCATCTTTTAGGTGATATAAGAGTGAATACAACAATTATATCTTATTTATCACTTATTCAGTTAGAACTAGTGGATCTGTACTATACCAACAGGAACCTATACATGTACATACTGAGATCCCTGAGAAAAGTGAACGTACTGATCTAGTTTAGTTAAGAAGATCCACTTTAATAAGGAGGCCAGTAATATCATTTGACTACAAAGGTAAGCAAAACTATGATATAGGACAGTGATATATCTGGTTACTGTAACAAACATTATTTCTGGACCTCATGTAGATTTATGATGGGATCTAGTGAGGGATGAAATGCAATCCATGAAGCATAATCAAGTGTGGGAGTTTGTGGATTTACCTCATAACCATAAGCTTGTTAGCTGTAAATGAATTTACAAGACTAAGAACGACTCTCATGGTAAAGTTGAGCGGTTTAAAGCTCAATTAGTTACCAGATGGTTTACTTATAGAGAAGGGATTGAATTTAATGTCGACTTTTCTCATGTATCCTCTAGGGATGCATTTATGGTGATTATGACAATAGTAACTTATTATAATATGAAGCTACATCAGATGGATCTCAAGAATATTTTCCTAAATGGAGACCTTTGTGAAGAGGTCTATATAGAACAACCTGAAGGATATTAGGATCATGAGAAAGCTGATATAGTCTTAAAATTAAGAAAATCCATATATGGTTTGAAACAAGCCTCTAAATAATGGTACCTACAGTTTGTTGAGCTTGTTACCTCATTTGGCTTTATAAAAAATAAAGTTGAAAGATGTTTGCAATAAAAGGTAAGGGAAAGCAATGTTATCTTTTTACTTTTATATGCGGATGATATCTTGCTCAAATCAAATGACTTGACCATACTTTATAAGGTTAAGTAGTTTTAGCCAAGCATTTTAACATGAAGGACCTTAGTAAAGCTTCTTTTGTCCAAAGAATTCAGATTTACTGTGACAATCTCAAAACTTGTTGGATCTCTCACAGAGAGTATATATTGAACTAGTATTGCAAAGGTTTAATATGGATGATCATAAACCTGTTACAATACCTATCTACCATGGTGAGAGATTATCTTTGGCTCAATATCCAAAAAATGATACAGAAAGAGAGGCTATGAAGAATGTCTCTTATTATAGTGCAATTAGTAGCCTAATGTATTCCCAATGTGCACTAAACCGGACATTGCATTTGATATGAGGTTGCTGGGTAAATATCTTGCTAACTCAATCATAGGCCACTAGAATGCAGTTAAATGAGTTTTGAGATATCTTTTTAGAATTAAGGATTATATGTTGACATTTAAGAAAGTCAACAGTCTAAGCCTCATAGGTTATATGGATTCAGATTTTGTTATGTGCATAGATGAAAGGAAGTCCACATAAGGGCATATTTTTATGTTAGCAGATGGTGTTGTGTTAAGGAAGAGTGTCAAGCAGATACTGGTAACTTCCTCGACTATACATGCAAAGTTTGTAACATGCTATATGGCTAATTCAAAAGCGATTTGGCTAATGAACTTAATTTCTGAGTTGTCTTTCGTTGATTTAGTTAGTAGACACATTTAGTTATATTGTGATAATCTTTCTACTATATTTTTCAGTAATAGGAACAAGAATATCACAGGGCCTAAGCATTTGGAAATCAATTATTTGACCATCAAGGAACTAGTAGAGAAAGATGAGATTGAGGTGAAACATTTCGAGACTGAGTACATGCTTACTAATCCTCTAACTAACAGACTTCCCCCAATTATTTTTTCACGACATGTATATAGTATAGGTTTACTGAGGTTATCAGACACTGTTAAGTAGGAATCATTGTATTTGCTCTTAATATATTTGTAAAGATTTCATATATCATAACAGTATATTTTTATATATATTGATGATCATCATTTTGTTCTCAATCATACGGTTTGTTGTACATTTTCATAATACAAGTGTTATTCTTAGGATTTGTGTTGATTTTAAGCATTTTTAATGGTCAATGAGCATATGTACATATTGAACTTAATCTTTTATCTTGAGGACACATATAGATACACTGAATGCATGGATTTATAAGACATAGGGGGATATAAGTGTTTAATCTCATAAGAGTTTTCTCTAATGTGGTTTAGCATTCAGTGAGAAAAAACAAATTTCTCTTATACGGTTTAGCATAAAATTTGGAGAAATTAAGATCGACAAACGAAAAGATGATACATTTTAGATCATATAAGTATTATCATAGTTTGTCACACTCTATTTTCTCATTTTTGTTAGTGAGGTATTAGATATGCGTGATTATATTAGATCTGTGTCACATATGACACATGTATTTGATATTTTTCGGTAACAAAAGCCTTACAGGACCGAATGATGAATTTTTATTATATTTGAATCAAATGTTTTAAATTCTTTGACCTTTACATTGATTTTCTGAACCGTTTTTAATGTTATTATAGTTTTTGTAATTAATATTTGTACTCGGGAAGAATGTTATAATTTAAAATTCCTATTAGACGAATATTAATTATGGGTCTTATAAAATTAAGGTTAAGAAAAATTAAATTTAATTCAAATTAAAGATAATAAAGACACTCAATAAAAGATCTAGTTAAATAAACTGAAGTTCAGTGAGAAAATGAGCGCTAATTAGTATGAGACGGTTATTTATTGGGCATGTGATAGGAAGACTCAATAAGGTTATTATAAATAGTTACTAAGATCTTCTATTGCCTACTTAAGTAAGTTCATGGATGTACAATTTTTTAAACTCGTTAAGAGGCTCACACATTAAAAAGACGCAAAATGAAATTAAAGACATAAAAGATATGCAACTGTAATAAAGATTGATCAAAAGTTTTAACTTCTTATTCATATGTTATTCAAGCAGTTCAATAGTCTGTTCAAGTAATTTTTCGGATTTGCTTTGTTAAAAGAAGTTCATGGTTGATCTTGCGCTATAGTTAAAATTCGTGTTATTGACCAACAATCATAACATTGCTACAATTTTTCATTTGTCTCTTAGTCATGAGTCAAGGCATTTGCATCTAATTCCAACCTAAATTCGGGTTCTGCTGGACGTTAGTATGATGTTATTCTTTTTCCTTTTAGATAAATATTGGATGCCAAGAGAAATATAATTTTATAGGAAGATGCTCAACCCATGATCCGTTGTGTGTTGTCAATTGTCATCACTTTTGCTCTTTTCTTACGAAAAGCATCAAAGACAAGACTAGTCACTGGACTTGAGTTGGATGTAAAACTCAAAGATTGTTGGTTGAGAACTCCGAAACGGGTGGACAAAATTAGGATCCTGTCAAGGCTGTGCAAGTGGGTCTGCTTTACGACTTTTCGCAACACAAATTTGACATCCGGAGACCCTCACCACCGTATAGCTATAGCACCTACAAGCTAAGCTAGGACATGCACATTCTAGAAATTCATTATTACGTTTATAAAGTCAATTTTATGTTCATACTGCAGCATTTAAAAGGAAGAAGAATAGCTGTCATAATTATTGTAGGGACGGCAGTGGGCCTTAGGCCTGGCCTGACGTCCGATATAGGCCCAGGCAAGTGGGCTCAAGGGGGCCTGACTGGAATTATTTGGGCTAGTCCAACTTTTAAATCTTTAATTTTAAAAAACATATATATATTTGATAAAATGAATAAGATGAAACCAAATTCATTAATAAAAAATTATATGATTATAGGAAATGAGAAAAATATAATTAAAGTTATCAGTTCAATTAAATGAAACTATAAATTTTAATTGATTAATAAAAATTGAGATTTTATAATAAATCAATATATAAAGTGTACATATATTGATAAAATGAATAAGATGAAATTATATTCATTAATAAAGAAGGATAGGATTATAAAATGTTAAAAAAAATAATTAAAGTAATCAATTCAATTAAATAAAATTACAAATTTTAATTAATAAATTAAAATTAAAATTTTATAATAAATAAATATATAAAAACGTACTTATATTGATAAGACGAATAAGATGAGAATAAATCTATTAATAAAGGATGCTATGATTATAGAAAATGAAAAAAGATTATAATTAAAATGATTCAATTAATTGAAATTACTATGTCCTCTTTTTTTCCTGGCCATTTTTTTATTGTTCTAAGTAAATTAATGTACCTGAATTTCAAAGTATGTCACTTCAATATTGCTTACATGTTTGCAAAATTGTCAATAAGATTCTTATGATAAGCAGTGCTTTCATCTTTCACGGGATACAAGATATTATTAAAATGGCTTAATTATAAAAAAAGTTTAAATTTTTAATTATAATTCGAACTTTAAAAAGTAGCAATAAAATGTCCAAACTTTTAATTTTAGTCCGAACTTCAAAAAGTTAGTAATAAAATGCTCAAATTTTAATTTTTTTAATTATAACTCGAACTTCAAAAAATAGTAATAAAATATTCAAACTTTTAAATTTTTTCAGTTCTAATTTAACGTTAGTGTTTCTATTAAGTTTGCTGACATAGTTTGTCACGTGTTTAAGAAACCTTAACTATTAATACACGTCAGCCAAAATTAACACAACAAATGAAAAATTAATGAAATGATGTCGTTTAATCACATAATTAAAATGACGTTATTGTTTAAAAATGGCATAAATCATATTACACAACCCTGACGACTTCACGCATTGATTTTAATTTTTCCTTTATTTTTAGTTTGTTCTCTCGATACTCTCACCCTTCGATTTTCATATTACACAATCTCAATGCCCTTACATTAAGGACATCAAGAGAACGAAGTAAAAATGAAGAATTTATTGGTGCAGTACGTTGTAATGTGAGATTAGTTTGGGGCGTTAAAAAAACAAACAGAAAACAAATGGGTGTGGATATCAGGAAAATAATAGATAACGTCAGATTAGAATTGCAGAAAATTAAAAGTTTGAGTATTTTATTTGCCACAATTTAAAATTCAGGTTAAAATTGAAAAAAATTAAAAAAAAATTAGACATTTTATTGTTGTTTTTTAAAGCTCAAGTTATAATTAAAAATTGAAAAAAATGAGTTTTTTTTAATATTTAAGCCTATTAAAATCACTAATAAATAATCATGATTGGAAGAAGATGACATTTTCCCCAAAGGCACAAAGCTGACTTACAAGGGCCGTCTAGATTTTACAACCCGTTCCCATTCCTGTGCAGGTGTGGATGGATATTTTCTATGAATTGGAAAATCACTCCCTTGGAAGTGGTGGACCGTGGACCGCTTGTCAAAGTATTCTCGTCCTTTTACCGAAACACCTCTTTTGCATAATTAGATGCCGTGGTTTTCAACTTTCGTCGTCAATTTTTTGATTCTTTTTTTTTTAATAAAAGCAAAAATATGTTTAATTGCTAAAATTAATATAGTTATATCAATAATTATATATTAGATAAAACTTAAAGTTATANNNNAATTTATTTAATCTCTTATATAATATTTATTAACAAATTATTAATAAAATTATGTTATTTTAATAAATTAAATAATTTAAAAATATAATTTTATTTATAAATTAATATTTATTTGAAATATATTTTAATTATTAAATAAATTTTTTGGATATTTATATATTTTAAATTTAATTATATTTATTAATAATTATTAAATTTTAATTACATATAATTTAATTATAAAAAATAAATTATTCATAATTTTATTGATAATTAATTTTAATTTATTAAATATATAATATTGAATTAAATTATTCATAATTTTTATTGAATAATATATTTAAATGATAGTAAATTAGATTATAAAAAAAGTAATAGGAAACAAAAACCACTTTTTATAGTTTTCATAATTTTTAAAAATTGAAAAATTAAAACTAAAAACAGAAACTAAAAATTCAAATAAACATATTTTTTTTACTAAATTTAAAAACAGAAATATAAAATTAAAAATAAAAATAAAAACATTATGGGTGATACACTTACGAGTTCATTTTGGATTGAGCTATTTAAGTTTTAAGCACACATTCTTAACACGGACCACCCTTTGAGGCAGTGTAAGAAGGCCTCCACCTACTTTATTCCAGGGACGCCTAAAGCACAGGTTGTTGAAGACACGCTCCTAATATGATGTTGTTCTTAAGGAGCTTCATTGCCATCTCCAAGAAGCACATAACTGCATGAAGCAAGTTTACGACTGCCAACATGTAGACCAAGAATTTGAAGTTGGGGACTTGGTT
Source organism: Erythroxylum tenue (assembly GCA_027568955.1). NCBI lineage: Eukaryota > Viridiplantae > Streptophyta > Magnoliopsida > Malpighiales > Erythroxylaceae > Erythroxylum > Erythroxylum tenue. The sequence continues at coordinate 24,371,113 of JAOSBM010000006.1, forward strand.
TATGTTAAGCTCAAAGGCCCATTGGCGGGCTTTGGCATCAGATGCATTTCACATAAGTTCAATGATTAGTTTGCAACTTGGAATTCATCCAGACACCTTGAAGGAATTCAGCCAAATATATAAACGTAAGGGTTTGCCATACGTATAAAAATATATATGTAGGTATACAAGTGTTGGATTGCAGGTTGGGGACGTGGGTTCCTTCCTTACCATAATACCATGGATTTGGCTTTTCATATCATATTAGGTTGAAACTTATGTAGTAGTCTTGGCAAATATAGATTAGTAAAGCGTCATATGGATCATTTTTAGTTAGGCTATTTAGGCCTAACCCACATGGGTAATTTCAACCCAACTCACATGAGTTAAATGAGCCTAATCCACTTGAACCGACTAAGTGCAACCAAACTGAACCGTATAGGCTTAAGCCAAGCGGGTCTTATGAGTCCAACCTATATAGGTGTCTATTTCACCTTGCTTGGATCCATGACCTCTTAAAGTCAAGATCTAAGCCTTAACCATTTGACTATATCTGTTTACCTACGTAAATTCTATATATACACTTATCCCCATAAGTTGTTTTTTTTAACTAAATTCGTCTCATTTTTCAAAAAGGACCTAATATGTACTTCTCCCGACTTCCACCATTTTTTATTTATATAACATGTTTAGTTATATCCTCTATATATTAAATAAGTAGTTTATTTTAATGTACTATGTATTAAATAGTTTGTTTATTTGATGAACGTTCAAGTAATATGTTATTTGATAGTTGTATTTTTCAAATGATGTGCTATTTAAATAGTCTTTTAAGCTTATTTATATATTGGATCGATTTCAAGAAGAGTCATGAAGAATGAAAAGATCACAAGTAACACACTTGTCTGTAAAGACATAAAGCACCATTATTCAAGTGAGACATTTTTATGAGCACCTTATTCTCTTTGGGTAAGACAAGGACTCATGTTTCAAATGTTTATACCATAATTTATAACTTAAACGTTCCTATTATGGAGGCTTTACTCATTAGGAACAGGTCCTTTAGTTACTTCACATAATACAACTATCTCTAGAGGATGAATTATTGAGAGAATATGAGATATTCATCGTCAACAACGATCTTTCATATTAGTGTGACTTTTCTCATTAGAGAGAATTGTTTAAGAACTTGTTTTTATAGTGGTTTTCCACTATAGCAAAAAGTGCTTTAGAAATCGACAAAAACGTAGCTATAAGTATAATTATCATTGCTTGTTTATTAAGATAACAAAATTCAATAAATATAAGGCAACATAATTTTTTGATTAAGCAACAAAATAAACATTTGTCAGTTTAGTAACAAGTAATCATTTTTCAATTCATAAGTTATCAAAAAGTGTGAAAGGAAAAGAAGTTTGTATTATTATTCTAGATAATAAAATTTTGAATGTATGCTTGATCATTGTGAAGATCATGGCTGTACCTATAAGGTTATTGAGGATTGTTAACTTAAAATGTGAAGTGGGGTATATATATGATGGTATGATGTGTATAGAGTTCAGAAAACAATTACGAGTCTTTTTAAAGGGTAGGAGAAATTGTATAAGCCTTACACAGATATTATCCGACAATGAGATAAACATGTTATTCAAAGAATCCACCTAGTAACTTATTTTTTAATCATTATTGTTTATATAGTGGAGATGTATATATAGATGATATTATATTTGGTCACTTTGATATAATTGAATGTAAAGACATTTTTTTTGTTAAAGAGCAATCAAAGTTGATAAATAAAATTAAATTATATAGTGAAGGTTTGGGGAGTTTTGCTGTATCATTTACAAGGAGAGAGCTTATGATGAAAAAATGCAGCGTAGTAAGTTGTTATACTTTTAATTTGTCCTTTACTTATTAATAATATTTTTTCATAATCATTAATTTAAAATACACATGAGTGATAGAGTTTATTTGGTGAAAGTGCTACCATGTTGAAAAAATTCTCTATTAGATTAATACTCGGTCAAACAACTTCTACATCAAGTTGTGAATTTAATTAGAGCATTTTGAACATTTTCATTAAAAAAAATGGTTTGGAACATCAAAAACTCAATATCATTGCTTATGTTACTTATAATATGATGATGAAAAACAATTATTTTATTGCTTTATTTTATTAATTTTATAATTTCTCTATTATATTCAATATGCTTTGTAAAAAGAGAACATATAATCCAGTTGATATTAATTATATTGACGATATTAAGAAGAAAAAGAACCATCACTTGATCTTGATTATAATAAACTTGAAAATGTGACATATGAAGATTTGTCACAATGAATAAATTAAGAACATCTACTGATGGTTAGTTGATATCTTATTTTGACCATATTTAACATTAAAAGGATAATATATTACAAATTTACAATATAAATAAATTTCATACATTACTAATTTGTAATTTGTTTGAAAGCAGTAGAAGATGTTCATGCATATATTTTAGATAAAAGTATGGTTTATGAGCCGTTAGGTGGTGATTTGACAATGATGAGACACAATTTTTTTAAGAATAAATTTATGATTTTTATTATTATCTAAATGTTATGTTAGATTCAATTTTCACCTGAATTATTATATTTATTATTAGTTTATTATATATTAATAGATATTGGTATATTCTTTTTATTTCAATGCACTATTTTATTTTAATTATTCTTATAATTTTTATTTATTATTTATTATATATCGATTTTATGACGATTTAATATCGATTAAACCTTTGAACCTTAAATATTTTTTTATCAGTTCGATGTCCTTTCCAATTTTTAAAACATTGATATTAAGCTTAATTCATATATATTTCCAACTGAAAGGCTATATACTCTTAACTGATATATAATTTAGAGCTTTTAAAGTATGGTGGTCACATAAATTATTTGCCAAATACAAAAATTATAATTGTAAATCCTATTGAAACTATTATATACAAGTGAGAGACCAAAATGGGTCTTACATAAATTAATTTTGAATTAATATCATATGAAAATAAAATTTTTGCATATTTTTTAAAGGTGGCATATATATATGGATTGAACATGAAGAAGACAGCTAATCACAATGTGAGATATTTACATATCAAATTAAATGTGCTAGGTAAATTAAAGATTAAGAAATTTTACATTGAAAAGAAAGAGACAAAGGTCTTTTAAACATAAGAAATTTATTAACATATTGTTTCAAAAGGACTTTCAATCTATAGATTCTGAAAATATTTTTGTATAAATACTTTCTTGATGAATGATACATATTTATAATATTATTGATTTATATTTGGATAAAGAGTCATTTTTTCTTGCATAATTTTTCTTTTGCTCTTACTTTATTTTATATTATTATTCCTACCACTATTAATAAATAAAAATAATATATATTAATCTTAATCCTTATATGTACAATTGCTTACTCTTTATTGGTCAACTTTAATGTTTCAATACTTATTTGGGTCAGGGCTTGATTCAAGGTTGAATTAATGGCTTGAATTCGAACTTGATCAGGTTCGGGTGATTTTGATTTTTGAAGCCCAATTGAGCTCAAATTAAGCCTAAATGTTTTTTTTTAAATTTAATTAGCAAAACGATATCATATCAACAAAGTATATTTAACATATTTGAGTTTGGGATGGGATTAGATTTCTCGAACCCAAGTTCAAACCTGGACCAAAGCCTAAAATTTTAAAAAATGCAATAATTTCAATTTTATACCCTACCGACCAATAGTGATTGTATTGATGAAAAATTGGAACCAAACAAAATTGTTATACCATATTTTGATACCAATTAATTTGTACTGTGTGGTAACCAAAATACTAGTCACAATTGTAATTTATAAAAAAATTATAGTATTAAATTAAAAAAACTTAAAATTTCTTCTATATAAAATAATAATTATTTATACATAAAAATGAATATGATAAAATTGTCAACAATTTATTTAATAAATAATAAAGATATAGATAAAAATGTATTAAATAATTTCTTTTATATAATTAGACTTATACAAAGTAATTTTAAATTGCATAACTAAATATATTAGTTTAACATAATTAAATATTTTTAAAATTTACATATTCTGTATTAACAATATATATACTTTTTAGTGCATAATGTGAAAATTACTATAATAACATTTGAATATGTAAAAATATTTCGATCAACTTATGGGTGTTTCACTTTTGTTGTTCTAACTTATCTTATTTATATATTTATATAAACTCTACGTAAATGTGTTGATAAGATGACTCGCGATAGAATTGAAACAGTAAAAATCAAACTGGGGTCTGTTTCCCAGTTTATGTTTATAACTCATGTAAGAAAAAACCGACTTAACCGCCGGCATAGTTGAAAACCCGGAAAACCAGCCCTGAAACAATGAAAGTGAAAGTCTGTCAACCATGGAGTCCAACTTCATTTTTACACCAACCACAATGAAAGTGATAGTCTGTCAACCATGGGGTCCAACTTCATTTTTACACCAACCAAAGTGAGAGTCTGTCAACCATGTGGGCCCAGCTTCATTGTTACACCAACCCATATGCCTCTGCTTTTCGAAATCTGTTAACCATCATTAATGCAAGTGAAGATGTGTACAAGGGTTGGATTTTTAAGATGGGCGGATGATCTGATTCTGTTAACCAGTTGTCATTCTTTGATACTTTTGTGAATAAAACATTATTTTGAGAACAGAAAATTTCGTGTGTTTTATTTATTAAATAGATGGATATTTATAAAATAAGATAAGCACAGAATAAGTAATTTATTTCTAATTATTTAAAATTAAATAAATATTTATAAAATAAGATAGTCATAAAATAATAAATGCAGATGATATAGTATTATATTCCCAACTACTTAACCCTTCTTTATTTGACTTGTTGGATCTAATAAAAACGTGCCCGCACTGAAGTATGCTGAAAATACTGGTGTTGTAAGTCTTGTGATCGATGAAACCAATCAGTTGATGTCAGCAATATTTGGAAATATGATGTAAGCAATACTATCTGTTGCAAGAAGTGCAATTCAATTGACGGCGGAGGGCTCTTAAAAAAATTTTAATTCCTAATATTAGGGGCCAAATTCATAACGGAGTCATGAAAGCAACAAATTCGTAAAGCTGAAGTGCCAACAAGAGATTGGTGGCGCTATCTTTCGGCTTCGGCTTGGTCCCATCATCAACGTTGGAGGCTGGACACAAGTTGCTTATGTGGTCCACTTTTACTTGAGAAATTGGTTTCTTTTCTTCCCCTAGCCACTCACTGTTTATCCTTTCTCTATTATCACTCCAGCAGGACACATACAATAATTTGACGGTCCTGAAAGAGACTTGTGCATGCAAAATGGGGACCTATACGGATAAAGTAGAGATTGCCAATTACCTTATCCTTAGTGTATCCTTACCCGTCCTCCCACTCTATATGTGTAGTTTCGTGTTTGATAGAATCCACTTTACGAAACACTCGTTTATGTTGGTTTATAGCTTAAAACCTCTCCAGTCAATTGCTAAACTTTCAAAAGGTCTGATGAATATGTAATAATCCTGTAAATAATAATATATTTTGCCTAATTATTACCTTTTTTTGTAATTTGTTAACGAATTACATAAATTTCTAAAAACAATTACACAACGTTAATCTCGACAAAATGAAAGATGAATTGGAGTATGTAAAAATTATTAAATGAATATACAATAAGACATCTAACAAAAACACAAGATATTAAAGATAAAAAAAAATACAAGTTACAAAAAGACAAGCTACATATATAATGCCAAAATATTAAATATATCATTACTCATACTAAAAGCACCTTTTCTCAAACTTTGATTTAAAAAATGAATGCTAGGGATGGGTGTACCAAATTATAGTTATGAGATGGTCCCGTTCATAACCTCGAAAAGATGCTTTTGGACGCATCCATAGTTACTCGAAAACCAATCTAGATAAACACGAAGTACTGACTCTTTCAAATAATATTACCATCATTAAGAAATTGTTATGATCATTCTTTAAAGAACCAATATAAATTAATTGCGAGGCTCCCAATTAAGAAACAAGATCTTCTGTCCAGTTTTATAGTGTTTTATTGTGTCTACTAAATTTTAACTATTCATTTATGAAAGTTTCGCGTGGGCTCCACATATATAAATGTGGAGCACGCATAAATGAATGACTGAGATTTACTAGATATAATAAGACACCATAAAAATTGGACAAAAAATCTGGACTCTCCAATTAATCACCTTGTTTCATCCTGCAGGTTAGTAGCCGCTATTTCGCTATCCATGCCTAGCTCCTGCTCCTTTAAACCTCATTAATGTTCCCATGTGAAGTGTGTCATGTTACACTAATCATTATGAGAAGGTAGAATCACCTACCTTAGGCGCCCCCATATTTCGGCCCAATAGAATAGTGAGAGGGGTAAATTATGGTCTGATCTCAGCCAATTTTTCAGAAGGGTAACCCAACGCCGGTACGCACAAGAAATTACCACATTGAATGAACTTTCACACTATCACTGTCAGGACTCGAACCTGATACCTTAATCTCAATTTACCCTCTCAATAATCAACTGAACTACTCGTTCGATCAGTAATCATTCTGAGAAAATGTTAGAGAATATGTAGCTACGAAAAGAAACCACATGTATATGAGTGTTCTTTCGCATGCGTCCTTTTGAGAAAAGTCAAAAGTTGTTTCAACTACATGTGACAGCTTTAAATTGCTTGAAATTAATCTGTCATTGGACCCTCCAACTCCAAGTATGGGACAAGAAGACAGAGCAAGAACAGAGAGAGCTCTCTCGCACCGAATAATTCAACCGAACTTCCGTCGATGGAGAAGATAGGTTTTTTATGGTTCCATAGTTCCCGGAGCCGTAAACAACTAAGTAACAGTTAAAGCTTGTAGGTTTAGCTATTCACACCGAAAGAGAAAGGTCATTTTATGGCGTTACATTGGGTACTAGCTGGCGTGCATTTATGTATATATACGAACACGTATGCCTAATGCAAACAAAACATAGGGCTACTGGTGGTATTAACTTCTTATTGAACCACACTTCACTTCGATGATCACCCAATTCAATCATGTTCAAGGGTAAAACAAGATGCATGGTGGCTATGCTTCTCACTTATCAAAGAAAGTTCACTAAAGAATCTTATTTCTACGCGCATATATATATATATATATTTATTTATATGCTCATATATTATGCACGTATATATTTATATATATACTCATATATTATGGTATATATTTATATATATACTCATATATTATGCACGTATGTATATATATATATATATATAAGATTTCGATCATTTGATTTGAGCCTGAAGGTGAAGTTGATGTATTATTTTCAGTAAAATAATAGTTTCGCAAAATTTAGCAATATGAAAAACATAAAAATTAAACACCGAATAAACAAATCAATATTTGAGATTTGGTAGCACAGTTCACCACACGTTATCTACGTTTATGGAGCCCTCGTCTAGTTTAATTACTTTTATTTATGATACAACAATAGTTTTATTTAAGTCATTACAGAGCCGACTCATTTCACCCTTGACATTATCCCTCATCTTTACTACCCGTGAAAGTAATTTAAACCTAATAGTACGTTCGTTTCGTACTAATCTCAACAGATGATTTTTCTCAACAACTTTTAACAATAAAGATAATAAACGAACAACTCAAACATAAACGAATACATTTGAGATAAGAAAAACAACTTCCCTAATTAATTAAGCTCTTTCAATGACAGATCGAAAAGTTATCACCAAGAAACATAAACATTTATCTGTCAAAACGTTGTAAACATCATAACTGCAAAATTCAAGATAGCTGCTGGAATTTTTTTGCATACAAATATCACTATTGACAACTACCAAAAACGTACCTAATCAATACTAAATCCACTCAACAATTATCACACTATCGACTAAGAATAGCAGACGTAACTTTTGGAATTTTCTCAAATCACAACTTACAATCGGCAGTCACAAAACTAACACCCCATGAACAATAAGACAACTACCAAAAATTCACGCACATATCAATAAAATCCAGCTGCAAAAGTTGACACTTTCAATCTTCTCTACAATCCAGTGTTATCGTTGCAGAGAGATGAAGAATATCGAACAAAAGTCACGTACAAAGAACAACTCCGCAGCAATCCGTGGTTATTCAAAAATAAAGGAATATAAAACTGTAGAAAATATCCATACACTAAGAAAAACAACCCACTTAACTAAGCAAACGCCCAGCCAAATTATGCAAGCACTAATACTAATAGACAACTGCCACAGCGGACTCCTAATTAGTAGCAGCTGCAAAAAAAAATTTCACTCATAAATTACACAACCAACTCACTTGAAACTTCAATAAAAACAGTCGTAGATATTTGCTCAATCAATGACACACCAAGAGAAAAACACAACATCTACTTAAGGTGATATTTTCTTTTCGAAGCTAACGACAGTAACCCACAAGAAAACACACCACTCACTGACTCACACAAACAGCCTTGGGTTACGTGAAAAACTCAGTAGAAAAACCAGCTGCGCACACAGACAAAAAGAGCCTCAGATCTTCTGTCCTAAAAATTGTGTATCAATTCTATTCTACTTGATCCCAACCATTCATTTTTATGAGACACATATAAATAAATGATTGGGATCAAATAAAATAAAATTGGTACACAATTTTTGAGACAGAAGATCTCATTCCGCAAAAATGGACCCAAAAGTGTTGGACAGAGGACGGCTGAGCACACATACAATACAACCATTTGGTCACGTCATTCACACGGAAATCTTCATAAGATAGATTTCTATCTTAATTGATGTGATTCACAAAAAGAAGTCTTTTTAAGATAGAGTTCTATCTTCTTATAATCACTTATCAAATATTATTCCAGATGACTTTTTAATTTCAGTCTCTAATTCACACTAAAAAATGACAATTCTTAAACCACAGTCTAACTGTAATCAACCAATTAAATTCATGATATTTTATTCCAACAAATAATGTTAAAATTAATAATAAGATACTTAACATATAACAGTAAAAAAATCACTGCTACACAAGACTCCCCGTTTTTCGGAATCTAGAGATGGTCATAATTATGCATCTATTTTTATATTTTAAAAAAATACTATTTCTATAATTTAAACCCGTAAATTATAGTTACAAAAGAATAAATTTTCTGATTACTTCAAGCTCACCCTCTTAATTATTTATGTATTTTTAAATGGGTTGATGGATATTCGTCCGCACAGAATTTGCTTCTCGCTTTCTCATCTAGTCTAGTCTAGACTGGAGCTATTTTAAGAATAAAGTACTTCGTGCTTTGGTTAACTTACTGCTGGTTTTTACGCAAAGGAAGAGAGATGAACCCAAAAGGAGACAATGAAGTAATAAACCTGACCAACTTCGACTGTGAAATGAATACGCCCTTTAATGTGGATGAAGTCCAGCAAAGGTAGAAAACAAGAGATATTACTTATTATTAGCAAACATTAAAAGCTTTCCCATCTTTGTAATGATTAAGAACAAAATATTTTGACATATGACGGTTTGTTCATGTCTTGTCTGGTTTTCTGTAATTTTTTTTCCCTTTTACAAGAATAATTATAATTTATGCGGGAACTTCATGTGTAAATCATTTACAAATGTGAATAAGTATGGGACGTGCGCACTCTTAAAACTTGATTCCTGATTCACTCTTTGCCATTTATACCAAGAATAGAATATGAATCGTTGAATTTAACTGTAATATGAACGATGCAGCGGTACTGTAGGAGCAACTTAATCTAATGTGTATTTCATTTTCCCCAAACGTCTGACAAACCAAAAAATGAAATCTAACTACACTGATTAGCTTTTGAAAAGCTAGGCGAGGATAAAGAGGGGAGGGGAGCAGGCTGAGTAGGCCCCGTGAATACTTAGCTAGGTAGCTGAACCAAAGTCTACCATTCCATTACAGAAGTAGAGAGACGTGGAGTGGCGTTTTGGATTTTGGGTTTTAGGCTTTGGATTTTGCGTGGAATGGTTGTTGGGGTGGCGCTTTCGTCAATGTTTAGCACTCGTCCACTTGCTTCTTCACTTATCCATTTATTTTTATGTGTGCTTTGATTTGAATCAGTATGTATGGTGTTTATCGTTTTGTCGGAATTACTTTGGGAACAATAACTGACAACCTTATCACGTGTTTATACCAGCGTTGCAAATTTCGTATCGTACCGACCCATACAACAGCCTTATCACGTGTCTATACCACCGTTACAAATTTTGTATCATACCGGTCAGTACCGGCCGAAAAACGGTACCGGTATGGGTGTAGGTGGTATCGTTGATAAATTCCAGTCGGTACCACCAATACCGAATTTTTCTGGGCCATTTCGCAAAAAAATAAGTCTCCAGGGACCATTTTGCAAAAAAAAACCCTAAATCTACCTACCCCCCGACTCTCCCTCTCATCTCTTTTCGTCTTCTCTCCCTCTCGCCTGTCGCGCAGCAGCTCCCTCCGGCCTGTCTCGCCGCCTGCCTAGCCACCTGTCACTGACACCGTCGCCGCCTCATCCTTCTCCTCCTCCTCCTCCTCTTCTCCTCTATCGTGGAGTCGTGGAGTCGCGCTCGCCTCGCCGTCATCAACCTTCGTCCACGCTGCCCAAAGACGTCGCTGCCTGCTAAGGTCCACCGTCTGGCGTCCACCGCAAACCCCACCGTGACCAGCAGCCCGCTCCTCTCGGCCTTCTCCTTCTTCCTCCTCGCCGTCTCTCTTCCTTCGACGCGCCACACGACCACCGCAGGTCAGAGCCTCAGACGGACCACACGACCCGACGTTGACCCAGATTGGCAAAGACCTGATTGTTTTGAGGTGTATGTTTTTTATTTTTGTTTCATTTTTCATGGCATTTTGAAATTTATTGCTTCTGTGATTGTGTTGGTTATTGGATGATGGTGAATTTGGGGTTAAAAATTGATGTTGTTGTGTTGAATTTGGGGAAAATTTTGGAGGTTGATTTCGGCCGAGAATGAGAAATGGGAATGGTGAAGTGAAGTTGATTGATTTTTGTCATTTGTGGATGTTGAAGTTGAACTGAAATTGGAATTGGATTTTGGCATTTTACATTTTGGAAGTGGATTGGTCCGATTGGAAATTAAATTTGAAATAGTGATTTAGTAGATTTACGGTATTAATATTGAATTGTTGAATTATTGATGAATGAGATTGAATTTGAGTTTGAGCAA
>JAOSBM010000006.1:24382500-24393969 GCA_027568955.1 Erythroxylum tenue
ATTTTAATTGTATTTGATGTTTATGTTAAATTCTATATATGTAATGTAACTGTAATGTTTTTGTTTCAGGTTTAACTATTACTTGATTGTTTCTTAGTCATCAACTCTTTTTGTAATATTTATTATTTTTTATCGGATGTTTTGAATCTTTTGATGTAATATTATTTATTAAAATGATGAATGGGAAATGATCCCTTATTTTTGGAGTCACGTGTTGGATGCTTTGGAGGTGGCGGAACTAAAACATTTTTTAGGACCGGTTCGCCTGGCCGATTGATGCCCCGCGAGCGATTTTGGAGTATGTAGAGTGGGTCATCAAAGCGCGGGACGTGGAAAGTCGTGTGTTTCCGCATCAGGGACTGTTGGTGGGCAGTAGGGTGGGCTGGACCAAGCCCCCAAATGGCTGAGTCAAGCTCAACACGGATGGGGCTTTTAACCTGCGTACCGACATCGGTACCGCTGGTGGCCTTATTCGAGATAGTCAAGGACAATGATGTGGCGGCTTTTACCAACATATCGGTCGCAGCTTGCCTACCGATGCTGAGCTCTGGAGAGTCCACTCTGGCCTTGGACTCGCTTGGACTTTGGGGTTTCACAGAGTCAGCCTAGAAGTGGACGCCCTGAAGGTCATTCACATGATTTCCTCTTCTGTTTCTGTGTCTGATCTCCATCATGTTTGTACCTGGAATTTGCTCCACCGTGAGTGGGAGGTGAGCCTTGTGCATGTGCATCGAGAAGGCAACCAGTGCGTGGACCAATTGGCAACCCTAGCTGGCCAGCGTCTTCTAGGCATCCATCGTCTCCAGGAGCCCCCTCCGGTCATCCAGGACCTTTTCCACAAGGACCGTCAAGGAGTCGAGTATCGCTGTGCGTTGCATGTTTTAGTCTAACTGCTTTAGCTCTCCCTTGTATTTTAAAAAATGATAAAATTGTATTATTTTAATATTTTAAATATTTTGTATTTTTCTTAATTTTTTAATAGTATGATGATGATTGTCTTTGTTTATATTAATTGTGGCTATTATTTATATGTAAAATATTTAAAAATTATTGTTATTTCATATTAATTGTCATTATTATTTATTATTAAGATATTTGAAAATATGGTTGATGTAAACAATAAACTAGTAAAGTGTACAGTACAACTGTATAATATACAAATATGGACTATTTTACAATTTTTAAAAATTTTAGAGATTATTTCATAATTTTAAAAAAAATTTCGAAACGGTACCCAATACCGAGCGGTACCGATACAGTTTCGTTTCAGCGCTCAATCCAATATCGAGCTCGATACGGTATTCATAACTTTGGTCTATACATTGCCATGATGTTCTTTTTTTTTATTGAGTTGAACAGATAATTAAAAAATAAATTACATTAAAAAGAAACAGTAGGTCTACGAGGACTGAAACGTACAAAAACTCTTGTTATATACTACCGTCTACTGTCTACTACTTTCTCTCACAATGTAGTTTCTACCTAAACAAACGAAGCTACATAGTCTTCCGTCGCCTCCCGTCTTCCTCTTTTCTTCTCCAGCTTGTGGCCCAAGAATGTACGGAAAAGCCACTGCAACGTCCACCATCGCAGTTTGTCATCGCCGGCGTCTTCTTTCCGTACATACACATCGCCATAGCTTCTTCTATATTCTATCACTGCCCATTTAATTACTACGGTTGCGTATACTGGTGCTTTTTCCGTACCTTTTTTTTCTCCTTTTCGTAGATTTGAATGTGTAACCGATAAAAAAATAGTAATTAAAATTTTAAATTACAAATTACATTCAACTATATTTGACTATAATTATCAGAATTATGATAGTGTTATAATTAAGTTTGATTAATTAGAGTTTTATCAATTGACTTATTTCTTTGTGATCTAATATGACAGTGTTAGAACCGTCTATATGTTCGGCTTAAATAATTGGGACGGCGTGACTATATTTCAATCCTGCCTTTGTTGTGCACTTACCTAATTCTAGCTCTCTATTAATCGATCTCATTCATCCACTTCTATCAATCAACGGATGAGATTTATTGGCACAAAGATGAAACTTAGTAAGTTACAAAGTAGATTTATCTTTTTTTTTTCTTTTCCCTAAATTACTTATATTATAAGCAAGCTGGACCTTAGACAAGGACAAAAAGGGTACTATGTCGTTAGGAACGTCCCATGACTATATATTTTTTAAATTTTTTTATTGTTGATGATAAATTAGTATTAAGACTTTAAATGATCTAAAAGTTAAAATGATAAATTATTTAAAATGGCTTTAAATAAACTACTTAAATTTCTCTAAATAGGATTCAACCTTAGAAAAGTCGCCTAAAGTTGTACAATAAACACCGAAAAAAGTTAATTTCTTTCGGCAGAGCTGACATGTCAACTGTCAAGTATGATTTATTGGCTAACCAGTGGTGGTTGCAGTGCCACTGCCCACGTGCGGTTTGTTTTTTTGTAGTAATAGGTGAGAATTTCTTCTCACATTATGTATGTGGAGAGTGTCTAATAATTGAAAGCGACCGTTGACTGCGTATTGTCTCTTCCTGACTCTGCAATTGCTCCCTTTTGAAATCTGGATCGGATCGGTCGGTTCAATCGGTGATCGATCGATTATTTGGTTTGAGTAATTTTTAAAAATTAATCTTTAATTAAATTAGTACGAATAAGTAAGAATTGGTCAATTGATCGGTTATATCAGGACTGGTCGAACCGGTTAGCCATTTGTTTAATAAATTTTTTTATTTTTATTTTATTTTTCATGTGTTTTAAATATTATTAATATTATATATAATTATTGCGTAATTATAACGTTACATTGATTCGACTGATAAAACTGATCAAATTAGTAATTAATAAAACCTCCGATTCAACAACTGATCCGGGTTTCAAAACCTTGTTCCCGTTACACGACGTTGAGGTTTGGAGTTTGAATGATTTGTTTTAGGTTGTTTTCTTTGTCCTTTACAAATCTTGTTTTAGATGTTCTGCGGAACATTCTCTTGCGATTTTCTTGCTTCTTACCCAAGAAGTTAATATTATTCTCGTTGCTTTCCTACAAAAAGACATTATTACAACACTCATGTTTTCAGAGTTAACTAAATAATCACATGCAAGCCATAGGCATTTTGCCACATATCCTGTACGGTAAACTAATGTTGACGATATGGCTGCTTGTGAAGCAGGGGGCAGATGGTGACTAACCTCATTACTGTTCAATGCGAAAGAAGGTGAGAGAGTCTATCTCCAATGTCAGTGTCATTTTCTCCGTCTCTCTTAGCCACAGATTTTCTTCTCCGTTTCAATGAAGTTTGAGACAAGTAAATCATTTTCAGTGAGTTGGGTCTGTCTCACACCTCATTTACAATTTCACTACTTTCTAAAGCTGGTAAAGCAAGCTCCTTTCTCTCTGTCTCTCTCATATCATTTGCATAGCTTTTAAAGCATTGCTTTCTGACCACTAAATGGCTGTCTTTGTCGGAGTCTGTACTGTACTGTTCATGCATTGCTTTTGCTCTTTATCTCCTTGGCCTGAATTAGCCTTTCTGATGATGAGAGAGTCTTCGCAATTTTCTGGGTTAAAGATACACGAGTTCTTAATCTGTCTGATGTTTACTAACATGCTGTTTTTCTTTTATTTATTGGTGTTGAGTAATCTTTGATGCCCTTTTTTCTTCTTCTTTTGAAGCTTTTGATATGTCAAACACTGGGTTAACATCCTCCTAAAGACTTCAAAGAAGCTTCTTGGTGGAATTATGGTTAGTCTATATAGTGCTCAACGTGATTTTTCAAACAGTAGTCTGGAGAAAATCGAGTTAAACTTAGTTTTTCCCTTTCGGAGCAGAGAAATTGTTAAGAGGGAGTTTCCATGAATTGAAATGTCCTCATCCTTTAATCTCAGAAACTGTAACTTTGTTGAATTAGTCAAAGAAACATTTTATTCCTCAATTCTTCTTAAAGTATACAAATTGCGTTGATCGTTTGGGGTTCGGAAACTGTACGCAGAATCTGGAAAATTATTGATATCTGGTCAACGCTCATCAGAGTGAAAGGTTTTGGGGAATTTAGGAATCAAGTATTGAAAAAGTACGTAATGATTCACCGCAGGATGCTTTGAGTAAGGTTGATTGCGGGAAAATGATGAACCCTATTGGGGCTAAAACAAATGCACTTTCATTAGAAGATGACTCCAATTACAAGTTTTCTAGCTCAACAACGACCTCTAACAACAGGGATTGTTCGTTTATTGATTTGAAGTTGGGGAGGTTGGGTCATCTAAACGATTCCAGGAATTCCAGAATTCCTGTAGGAGCAACTATTGCTTCTTCCTCCGAGTCATCTGCACCTATAACACCTTCTAAGGGAATGCGTCTTCGAGCAAGCTCCCAGGCTGCATATTGTCAAGTGTATGGATGTAACAAGGATCTCACCTCCTCAAAAGAGTACCACAAGAGGCACAAAGTTTGTGAATCTCACACCAAGACTTCAAAAGTCATTGTGAATGGAATTGAACAGAGATTCTGTCAACAATGTAGCAGGTTTGTTGGATTTCACTTACAATACCAAAATTTAGGAAGTTATATAAGTTGAATTCCCCAAATCTATGTCTTTCAAATTGGAGGTTCACCCCTTTCTTCATCACTCATCATACCATCTGCCCTTTCTTTTTTAACCTTCTGCATCTGAACAGTTATATCATAGTTATTTTGATTATTACCTCTAGTTAGCTTGAGTAACGTGTTCTTTATTTTCTAATCTGAATATATTATAGACTTCCTCAATTTAACCTTCTTGAAGTTCAATTGCGGGGGTGTATTTAATATTACAAGTTGAACATAGACTTTTGGATGTTCAAATGTTTTGAGTCATGTAGCCGCTATAAAACATACTAGCTTTTAATTTCTCAGGTTTCATTTGCTGGCTGAATTTGATGATGGTAAGCGCAGCTGTCGTAAACGCCTTGCAGGCCACAATGAGCGCCGAAGAAAGCCTCAAGTTGGTATTCACTCTGGAAGAACTGGAAGACCACTTCATTCATTCAACGGTAGAACATATGGATTAACATAGTCCCTCTGGTGTCTTGTATGGCAAGTGTTTACTAAATGAGCTTCCCGACTTTTAAGAAGGTTTAATTTGGTTGGAAAATTGAATCTTGTTCTGAAAGACTCTTTAAGGTTATCTGAACATGATTTATGTCAAGCTAAAACTTAGGATGAGAGATCATTGCTTATTACTTAAGGTGCTACTTCTGCACAAATGCAACATTTTTATCCTGTTTGACCTCCTCCATTTATCTGGAAGCTAATATAAGAATTATGTTTTAGGTAAGAGAGTATTAGTTCCAGTGGGAATTACAGAAGATACTCAAACCTTGATCTAGATAAAAGATTCAAAAGATATAGTCAAGTCCCTCTTCTATCTGGCTAATGTCTAGTGCTTTACTGGTGTATGTGGGTACTTTGACTTGCTATTCTTTGTTCAAGCAAGATACTGAAAATTTTCATTATCCATTTTGGGCATTAACCATACAATGCAATCTTTACACGACATCTTGTCCTTAAAAGTATGCAGCTCACTAGATGGTAGGAGAGAATATAAAAGCCCTTTTACGTATGGTGGAAAAATAAAAAACGCTTGATCTGTCTTCATCATCATTAGCCTCACTTGACAGTGCTAAAATTTGCCTCACTTGACAGTGCTAAAATTTTGAGTATTTGCTGTAATTTGATGTACTCATCCGGTGTGAGATTCATATAGGAAGAATAACAGTTTAAAAACTCTTGATCTGTCTTCATCATCGTTAGCCTCACTTGACAGTGCTAAATTTTTGAGTATTTTCTGTAATTTGATGTACTCATCCAGTGTGAGATTCACTTAGGAAGAATAACAGTCGGTGTGCATATATGTGTGTATTGCATGAGCAGTTCTCTTATGTTAGTTCCTTGCATTTGATCTAGTAATTTGTCTTGGACTGTTAAAAGCTTAACTTCCAAATGCGGCATCTTTTACTTCCTAGTTAAAAGCTTAACTTCTCATCATGGGTAGCGCAGCACTTCCATTTGAAGATTTCTTTCCTCAGAATTGTTGACTACTGTCTTGTTGCCAACTGGTATGGTCATATATTTTCCTAAACATTTGTGCAGGGCTCGTTGGAGGACAATATCATGGGACTGCACTGACGACTACATCTTTTATTTGCCAAGATATACTTCCCAATGGCCTATTTCATCCTCCAAAATATGGAACAAATGAATGGTGTAGACGCATCAAAGCTGAAGATAGGACTGAGTTCAATTCACCATCAGTAATTCCCATCACAAATGGGCATTTGCATTCAAAGCCCATTTTGCCTTCTGATAAATTAGCTAACATGTTTCCCATTTTTCATGACAACATATGTCACACTGCAACAGGAAGTGTTTTCAGTGATAACACTAATCATTATTCCCAAGAATTTGGGGGACAAAATTCTGATTCACGTTCTTTGGTCCAGAGTACCTCCTTTGGAAATGAGAACTTGACTTCTTTTGACACAGCACCAACAATCCTCGGATTCTCAGGGATCACAGAGTCTGGTTGTGCTCTCTCTCTTCTGTCATATCAATCTCATAATTCTTCAAACAACTCATCAGGAACTCATATGGCCTATCCATTAAGTAAACATTGTACAAGTTCTCATCACATTGGTGGTCCAGTATCTGACAAGCTTGTAGGAGTCAGCTCACAGATTTCAGCAATTGCTCCTTCAAATAGCTTCTCCTCATCGACAGTGAGTTCTGTGGAAGGAAGTCCCTTGGACCCCATTCTCCTATCTGATAATAGTGTTTCGATGAACTTTGGTGTCACAGATGGACTTTACCAAGGCTCGCATTTTATAAATTCCAGAAATCATGTTTCCTGTGAAAATGGCACTACCATGGACTTATTTCAACTGTCATCACAGCTAGAGCGAGTGGAACGCCAAAGGCAATCCATGTATGTGAAGCAGGAAAATGAGGTCTTTGGCTGGCCTCGCATCACGTAAGTGCTCCAAGAGTTAAGGTGTAAAAAAAATTGCATTTCGAAATTGCAGACTCTATTCTTAAACGACTTGCATATTTAGTTTGGAACCAGTATATGCTTATCTTGTCTAATTTTCTGTTCTAAGAAGGCAATTCTTAAGCCAACGGCACTGGCTAACAAGCTTGTGGTCCATCGGCAACTGCTGCAGTTAGTAGGCTGACAACCAAATTGTGCAGTAACCTAATAATGCGTGAAGTACAACTGAAATTACTTGAGTTCCTATGAGCTTCCTATTGTTGTTCTTTGTGGTATCATATTGGTGTATGATGCACTTTTGCTTGCTTGGCAAAAGCCTTCAAAATCACTTGTTCTTATGAGTTCACTTTTCCTCATCTAGCCATGGTCTAATTTTTAATGCTTTATGGATTCTATTTACAGTAAAGCAGGCAAACACATTGCAAAAGATGACAGACATTTTTGACCTTGCAACTAATTTCTTGTATGATCACAGGAACCGGTTCTGAAGTATGTTGATAACTTCGGAGGCATCCATTTTGGGATCTTTCAAAGTAGTAGAAAGCAAGAAAGTGCACAAAAGCAACCTTAGAATAAAGTTTAGGTCTCATTTTTCCTCCCAGAAGCTGCAAAAAGCTTACTCAAGCTTGACCATATTGGTTCTATGACAAAATCTTTTCTTTTCCTCTGAGGAAATAATCAAAATGGCTCAGAAATTGTTGCCCGAAAGGTTAATTTGTTGATGATGCCCCCTTTTCTGCTTTGTAACATAAGATCCGCATCAGTTCACACTTTTAGCAGTTGGTGATGTAACGGACTTATTGCAAATTAGAACCACCAGTCAACTTCAACTATGCCTTTCTACTAGTAGAAAACATTAGCTAATTAATACAAAAAAAATCTTAAATAAGATTTTGAAAATTACTAATAGATCAATATCTCTTCACCGAAAATTTTCATCATCAGATTTATATGTTCTACAAGTTTCGAATGTCTAAATTAAAAATGCAGTTACATGGATTGCTCGTTTACTTACTTTGCTTATAGTTTATGGGACGGGATCCTCTGTTCAATATTATGGTGTCTTATTCTGTCTCATGAATCTCAATGATTCATTTATGCGGATCTCGTATTCATTTACGCGGAACCCACACGGGACTCATATAAATGAATGACTGAGATTCATAAGATAAAATAAGACATCATAATATTGAATAGAGGATCCGGACTCATAATTTATTGGCAGGCCTAGATATCTATCATGATCCATCATCTGTTATCTTTCACCATAACAAAAATTTGAGAGGTGGAATGATTTATGCTAATACTAACAAAGGTAGAAAATGTGGGTCTCTTTTCATTTTATATTTTATATTTTTTTATTGTTTTAAATTATATAAAAGTATGGTATTAAGATTATTAAACCAAATTTGCTAATAAGAAGTCTACTAGCTAAACGCAATAATCTATAGAGTCACCAAGCGAGAAGAAGTGACAACTAACAATCTAAGTTACAGTTAACCTTCATCTGAGAGCTAGCTTCTCAGTGGGCTTTGTTTGCAGGTAAGATTTCCATAATCCAAAAGAAAGTCTTACTTGATATTTTATACTTGTCTAATGCTAAGCCCCTGTGGAGTCTGTTGTTCCTTTCTTACCAAATTGCATAAATGCAGAATAAGAAAGCAATTCTGAAGATACAAGCATCATGTTTTAGACCTTTTGTTGTTTCACGAACAAATTTAAAAATGTTTAGCCATTCCTTTTCCCACAATACAGTAACAGCCTGTGAGTATGTACATTGAAAGATCTAGTTTCAATATTGTCCTAGATGCCATAATGCCATAACATCTGTCCCTGGTTTTCAACCTTTACCTCACTACAGGCCAGCTGGTGAAAGAGGCCCTAGGGGTAGAGACTAATATATTAAACCATAAGACTTTTTGAGAGTCTGGTCTGAATAATTTAAAGTAAGACTTATTATAACTTTTTTCTCTTCATTAAGATTCAACCGTAAGCAGGCAAGCTTTCATCGATGCAACTTGAACCTATGAAGTTACAACACTAATTCCTCTCAAATATTAAGTCACTCACTTTAGCATTGAGGGAAATTCTCATATTGAGAGCAGACAGGTCCTCCCTTACATGTAAAGGTCCTATATTGCACCAATTGTCAAACCAGAACCAAATTTGCTCACCATTCCCTATCAGACTCTTGAAAGAAGAATATAGTTGATCCCTTAGTCTGAGGATCTAATTCAAGCACTAAGAATGTTGTCCAGTGATTCTTAGCTGCCAAAAACTAGTCCCAGATAGATAATATTCATGCATCCATTTAGACCAAAAAGCTTCTCTGTCATTAAAAAGCCTCCATATTCTTTTATCAAGTAAAGTTGAGTTACAGACTTGCAAAGAAGCTAATCCCAGTCACCTCCTTCTTTTTGTAGGCATAGATCTTACCATTTGATTTTGGCCCCTTTTAAATTCTCAGCTTTTCCTGACTATAAGTAGTTCCTTATGATCTTCTTAATCTCTTTGATAACTCTTCTTGGAAGAACAAGGTGTGAGCTCCAACGTATATGAACATTCCTCAATATAGACATAATCAACTACAACCTACCAGCACTAGACAAAAGTCTGTTCTGCCAAAAGTTAGCTATACTTTCGATTGATTCCAACAAGGGCAAATAGTCCATATATCTGAGTTTCTTAGAAGAAATAGGGACAATAAGATATTTAAAAGGATAAAAAATGAACACTTAACCCTGATATAGAAGCAAAGAACCCAACATTCTTGGAGTAATAGGAAATAAATAGGCTTAAATGTCACCCTAAGTATAAATGAAAGATGATGTAATCATAGAGAGGACGATGTGTTTTGACTACGAAATGTAGGCAGGAAAACTCCAAATAGTTACCTTGCATGCATCGCAACTTCCTCACTTGTCAGTTCCCTAACACATGGATCAAGAATAGGAGACTATTGGATGCATGATGATTTAACAATGGAGAGGTATTCATCTTTACAAAGACAAATTCTTAACTATATATGCACCTCTTCCACACGTCAAGCCTTAACTCTTCTATTCCAAGGAGAAGCTATAGTTGTGAAATGTCCAAGATAGAACGATCTAAATTAAGGTTGGTAAGGTTTGCTTGATTTAACATGAATTTAACAGACTTAATTAGAGTTGATTAGACTTTTAGATTATTTTTCTTTTTGAAAATTTTGAATTTCAGACTGAACTCGACTTAAGCTTTTCAAACCTGGTCAAGCTAAAGACTGAATTTTTTTAAAAATACCATTGTTATTTATTTTATAAAATTAAAATATATTTAATTAGGCTTTGCTTATTCCATCAAACTTGGTTTAATAGTAGTTTAATTCCTTTGTATTCAAAAAAAAAAAAAAATGAAAGACACTGCAAAATATCCAAGCTTGAGAGCCTTACTTTAGGATAGTTGTATAGTATGAATCTAACCTTTAGTCAGAAGTTAACCATCCAAAATCAACGACTAGGAAAACAGAAAATTGGCCTCCAATAGATCTCAACTCAGTAACTAACAATAAACTCTGTTTTAATGCAGAATTCATCTGTTATTGTTCTTCAATAGTAAAATGAACAGAATCACAACCATGAATCAGTAATTAAATCCAAAGCTCCAAACCAAAGCTGAGGAGAAGGACCTCATAAAAAATAATCCTAGGACTACCAGCCCATATTACATCTCCGACCTCATGGTAAACTACTTTTGCTCAATGTCAGCGTCTTAACTTATGATTAACTTACTTCGATCGTTAGTCAATCGTTAGTCAATAGCCGTTAGTTTTTTTTCTTAAAGCTGAACACTTGTATATATATACGTAGCTCTCTCGCTGAAATAAAGTGTGTGAGAAAATTCTCCAGTTTATTGTTTTCCACATGGTATCAGAGATTAATATTCATCTGTTGTTTTCTTGTTCTTCCTAACTCTCTCTTGGCGGTTTTCTGGCGGTTTCTGGTTTTCTTCTTGTTTCTGTGAGAATACAGAAATGGCGGAATTAGTCGATCCTCACATTTCTATTTCTAGTCCCTATTTCTTGCATCCAAATGAAAATCCTTCATTGATTCTTGTTTCACCAGCTCTTACAAGCTCAAATTACAATACCTGGTCACGAGCTATGAGATTGGCTCTTCTCTCAAAGAACAAACTACAATTTGTTGACGGTACATTCATGGCTCCTCCGCGTCTTGATCCGATGTATCCAGCTTGGGAACGCTGCAATACAATGGTCATCTCGTGGCTCAATCATTCGGTTACATCGTCTATCTTTAGCAGTGTGCTTTGGCTCAACACAGCATATGATATTTGGCATGATTTGCGTGAAAGATTTTCTCAAGGAGACATCTATCGTATATCTGATTTACAAGAAGAGATTTCAGCTTTTAAACAGGAAGATAAGTCAGTTAC
>JAOSBM010000006.1:24418234-24432632 GCA_027568955.1 Erythroxylum tenue
AAAATTTTATTTATATTTATTTATATTATTTGGCATATTTTTCTTTTTTTTAATATTACTAATATTATATATAATTATATATAATTAAATATAATTATTACGTAATTATGACGTCATACCGGTTCGACCACCGGTGACCAGTTAAGCTTCCGGTTCGATGTCCGGTCCGGGTTTCAAAACCTTGACTGTTGGTTTCTGTGTATATGTATAGCTTGTCATGGTTTCAGCTTGACTTTTTCTTTTTTTCAAATTGATTCTTATTTATTGTTGTTCTTGGATTTGATCCATTATTCCTTATATGTTCACAAATATCATATATGAGTTGATAACTTAAATTTAAGGATTGTACAAATTTGAAGTAGTTTGATAATAGAACATCTTCAATTATAGTATTAATAACAATGTAGTATGACCAATTATCATAATAAAAAGAAGTTCAAACTCCTTCTCTTGGTTGGTAATTAATTCTTACCCTGACTCATACTTTAAGCTTGATTATATGAATCATTAACCAAAAATAAATTTTATAAATAGAATTTACTGCACTATAAAGAAGTAATTAATATATTTAAAATAATAATAATTTTAGAATGTATTGTCTTAATTCATCCTTCAGATCATTTTCTTGCTTCCTAATTAATCTATATAGATCATCTTTATGATGTTATTGAAGAAAATATTATTTTTCTTGGGAAAGTAATAGTATTAATAAAAGAAAAAAGAAGCTGATTCTTACTTCACATCAAGGTCTGTGCCAAAAAAGCAAAAATAGATTTGTGTTACCTATTGGCTACTAGTACAATCAAAGCTTCTAATAGTTACAAAACTAGTGTACCTCATACACATACTTAGTAATTGAATGATAGTATGTATAGAGCTCACAAAACAATTATAATTTTTTTAAAGGAAAGGAGAAATTGTACAAGCCTTATATAGATATTATTGATCGACGATAGGATAAGCATCTTGCTCAAAGGATCCACTCCTTATTGCTTATATAGTTGAGACACATATACAAATAATATTATGGGCGATTTGTTTGATATGATTTAATGTAAAGATATTTTTTCTATTGAAGAGCAATCACAAGCAATAAATGAAATTAAATTGTATCGTGAAGGTTTAGAAAGTATTGCTAGATCATCAGCAAAGAGAGAACTTATAAAGTGAGTGCCGTAGATGAAGAAGATTGAAGAAGATGAGAAGAGAAAATTACAAGAGGTGAGAGGAATTGAATAAACTGCAAGACAACTAAAAATGATATGGTTTTTCACTTTGAACAATTTCGTGGCTTATGGCATGAGGTGTGGCAAGTGATGTCACTTTCTTATGGTCTCTCTTTGGTCTTCCATTTAACTAGTCCATTTGTCTCCAATTTCTACTTCAATTGTCTCCCAATTTTCAATGACATATGTCATTAAATCCCAATGTCATTTATAAAAATTTTCATTGTCATTTGGCTCTTATTTCTACTACTATTCATCAATTGTTCTGCCACTTGGTATTTTTCCTAGTTCAAAAATACCCTTAAATTTCAGAAAATTATCATATTTCACCAAAAATTCTAATTCACTACTTATACACTCCAACTCAATTTTAAGACACATAATCCATAATTCACGTTATAATCGCATTAAAACAGACATTTATATCCGAAAAATGTCAAATGAGTGCATGAACAAATCATTGCAATATGTTCAATAATCAAATTCACGTGTGTATATGCTAACATTATGCATGAGCATGAAATGCATTTTTCTAATCTCTCATTTTTATATCTCAATTACAGAAATTTAGGATTCTAACCCTTAATATGTGAACGGGTTGTTACATAAATTGTTTTAAAAAGATTTATCATTCAGTAGGCTCCTTTCGTTTAAGTAGGATCCTATTCAACAAAAGGCTTTTATTGCCTAACAGGCTTTTATCGTTTAAAAAGACTTTATCATTTGACAAGCTCCTATTATCTTTATTTAAATAAGATCTGTTTATTATACGAACTGAAAGAACTTATGAAAAAATTTTATACACAAAATTAACCCCCTTTTGTGTGTATTTGCTTTATCACTGTCACCTTGTTTTCTTGCCTCATCTTGTTTTCTTGCCTCTGTGTGTTGCCTTGTTTTCTCAAGTCCACCCCTCACTATTTTTTGTATTGCTCTTTGTTTGTCTAGGTTCTAATAATTTGTTATATGCTCAAACTTTTCAATCTCATCCAAGAACTACTGTTTTTCATAACAATAAGATTTGGAGCTGTCTTCTTTATTATAATTAAACCTATTGTTGTGAATTAGATTTTGTTTAGACTAAGATGCTATATGAGTTTGTAATGGGAAACGCAATTTGAAAATGTATCCTCGAGTTTCTTTATTTCAGAAGGCAAGAAATTGTGTTTTGAATCTTTTTGCATATTTCTTAAAAGAATTCTTTTGTTGTTATCTTCTATTATGAAAGATGCGAAGAGGAATCAATAAAGAAAGTAATAATATAATACTTTTATCTAAAGGTCATGCTGAAATATTGTCAATCATGTTCAAATAAAGATTGATAGAAAAAGTGTTATGAATAAAACATTGTAGAGAGGGATCCTTCTATGACCAAAAGGAAAACATTGAACAAGGCAAAGCACTATTCAAATATATGCATTCACGAAGGTGAAGATCCACTAATAGCTGGGGGATAAGGTTTTAGGCTGCTGACATTATCACTCAGGTTGGAAATTTTCACTCCAGGACATTTTAGAATAGTCGATGTTTTGGTTAGCTTCTTAAGGTAGACCTAACAGGCTTGTTTTCAATTTGATGAAATCTTAAGACAAACTTTTTAGAAGGAAAATACTTGAGGTTAGGAGTTTTGGATTGAGAGATCGCACCCACTTTGCATTGACAGATGCTTATTTTAGTGAAAGCTGCATTCATTTTTCTTTTGTTAATAACATAAATATATACAAAAAGAAGCAACCATAGATTTTTAAGATTATGGTCCTAAAAAACAGAGAAATATTCTTATTTTTACTATCAATTAAGGAATAAATTTAACATTTAAAAGTATTTGAGTTTTGAAAATGGTTAATGTTTAAAAGTTTTCTAATTTTCAAAAGGTTATCTTCTTTGGATTTTGTATTAAATTGAACTAAATAAATCAAAAGGTTATTCGTTATTTGAAAACAGTCTCTTTACTAGCTAGGATAAAACTGCATTCCACCATTGCTTGACATATTTGCAGCGATTGTGCAGTTCTTGATTCATCAGTGATCAATTATCATTTGACCAAGAAGAAGGAGACAAGTTTGCCAAAGATGACGAGTGTGAAAGAGTATGTTCTACTCGTCCAAACCAAAAGAGATAAAATGTCAACATATGAAACTAGACAAATGGGACTGTAAACTTTGTGGTCTCTGCAGACCCTAGAAGGAGACTTGATAACAAAGAAGTCTAAGGCTTGTCAGTCCTGTACATATGAGGATATAGCACCAATCTGACAGTGAAGGACTGTTAAGCTGTTGCTTTCAATCCTCTGCTTCCCCGTCATTTGTCACAAAGGTTTCTGCTTCAAAATGCAGTAAGAGAAAAGATGATAAGAGATGAAAATATCTCACGAGTCATCTAGCTACCAGTAGGTGAGACATCTTCAGGAAATCACTTTCATTTTTGGTCTACTTCAAAGGTGTGGGTGCTGCAACCACAAGTCCTTGCTAGGGAGTTCGCAACAAGCCGGACTTCAGAAAATCTCCTTGGAAGCAGAAAGCCAGTAGTTCTTTTTGTTCACTGAAATGAAGGTCATCTTCTTGATTGGTCTATCTCTCATAATGCTTCCATATGCTGGTAAACTTTTTTCTTAGCTTACAAACGTGGAAATCACGATGTACATCTTATTCACGAATATGTACTCCCGTCTCTTCACTCATTGTTGTTTCTTTTTCATGATTGTAGTTGCATATGATCCGCTCGATCCTAACGGGAATATAACTATCAAATGGGACGTAATGTCCTGGACGCCAGACGGCTACGTGGTGAGTATCGTTTTCATTTGAATGGTCTTCTTTCTGTTTTCATTTGAAGCACAAGAACTCTTTAACCGGAGATTTGCAAGTACGTTTATCTTCAACTAAATGTAAGCAGTAATACTTGCCATCCTTATCTGTCATTCTTCTTTTGTATCACAAATTCAATGGAGCCTTTCTCACACTACCCCAATTTATCCCTTGCTGGTACACGGGTACGGATAGTTACGTAACATAACATCAAAAACTCGTACAAATAAAAGATGGGGCAAAAAAAAGGAAAGAAAAACACTAAGATGTAAAGCCATTCCAGACCACTCTGTTTAGCTTTCAGATTGTTGCTTGTACCTACGTTTCAATCCATATCAGAAGACTACAAGAAAAAGAGTTTGTGGACCATTTGTTAGAATTGTTCCTTCTCTTCATCGGTTTCCCATAGATCCAGACCTGGTTAAAAATATGAGTTTACAAGAGAAGCAAGTCCGTAACAAACAAGATGTGAAGATAATAACAATCAATATCTAATTCTTCTAGGCTACGGTAACAATGAGCAACTTCCAAATGTACCGGCAAATCATAAGTCCTGGGTGGACTCTAGGGTGGTCATGGGCAAAGAAAGAAGTGATATGGTCGATGGTGGGGGCTCAAACAACAGAACAAGGTGACTGTTCCAAGTTCAAGGGAAACGTACCACATTGCTGCAAGAAGACCCCCACAGTTCTGGACATGCTTCCTGGAGTTCCTTATAACCAGCAATTCACCAATTGCTGCAAAGGAGGTGTAATGGCAGCTTGGGGGCAGGATCCTACAGGTGCTATCTCAGCATTTCAGGTGAGTGTTGGAGTTGCTGGCACCTCAAACAAAACGGTAAAACTTCCCAAGAACTTTACTTTGCTTGGACCAGGACCAGGCTACACCTGTGGCCCTGCAAAGATCGTGCCATCTACAGTATTCTTCACACCCGATCGTAGGCGAAAAACACAAGCACTTAGTAAGTCTTCGATTGCTCCAAGTTTCCCTAAACATTGGCTTTTGTTATTCATGATTTCTGCCTCCTCTAGTCATAAAAAAGCTCCATTGGTCCAAGCATTTCATCTGTCAGATTGGTCAAGTAGGACAAAATATAATGTAAACTCCTTTTTTATGCAGTGACGTGGAATGTGACCTGCACTTACTCACAGTTCCTTGTCTCCAAACATCCTAGTTGTTGTGTTTCATTCTCATCTTTCTACAACGAGACGATTACTCCTTGTCCAACTTGTGCATGCGGTTGCAAGAACAAGAATAGCTGCATTAGGTAAGCGAATTCATTTTTATTATATAGTAACCCAACCACAATCATCTACGATTTTAACTGTTAGCCTGGATTTTTTGGTTTATGAAAATGCAGAAGTGACTCAAAAGAAGCTCACAAGAAAGGAATAAACACGCCCAAGAAGGGCAACACACCACTGCTCCAGTGCACTCATCATATGTGTCCTGTCCGAGTTCACTGGCATGTGAAGGTCAACTACAAAGATTATTGGCGTGCTAAGATTGCTGTGACTAATTTTAACTACAGGATGAACTACACTCAGTGGACACTTGTTGTTCAACATCCCAATCTCAATAATGTCACCCAGATCTTCAGTTTTGATTACAAGCCTCTTATAGCATATGCATCCGTCAGTAAGTCCCTCCTTAACACTCAAATTGTTTCTTCGTTTCTTAAGAACACTACCAACAGATATACCATTGATCTGCAGATGATACTGGGATGTTCTATGGAATGAAGTTTTACAATGACCTTTTGATGGAAGCTGGGCCTTTGGGAAATGTCCAGTCTGAGGTGCTTCTTCAGAAAGACAGGAATACCTTTACCCTGAAACAGGGATGGGCATTTCCTAGGAAAGTTTATTTCAACGGTGATGAATGCATGCTACCCGCACCAGATGCCTATCCACATCTGCCAAATTCTGCCAACACGATTCCGGTTGCATTTTTTACAATGTCAGTTTCACTCGTCTTGATATTGCTGTCAATCAGATAAAATCAATTTTACACGTAAATCCAGAAATCTGCATGGTTAATGCATTCCGCGTCCAGCTTCACCTGTGTTGTGTGTGTGACCAATCAACTAAATCTTTAGTTTATTCTCAAATTTATTAGGAAATTTTATAATACATGGCTGCAAATGCAAATTTGATTGTTTGCTTTTTGATGGCATGTCTATTTACCCCTGTTTGAAAGGAAAGTTAACTCTAAAAGTCATAAGAACATTACTAGCAAGAAAGCAACATGTCAAATTGTGAACTTCTTTCACATAAATGTCTAGGGATGAATAAGTGTAAAATATTTTATGAAACAAGATTGATAAGAAGAACAGAATATTAATTGCAGTATCAATACGAAAAGTAGAGCTGACTTATCGGGTAACATTATACAGTGCCAACCTACTTGTTGCTCGTTCCAACCCAGTCTTCCAAGTCTAGTTCCAAAGCAGATGGGATACCCATGTTGGAAGAACGAATACCCTTATATGATTTTGGCTAATTACATTTAAGCCAAAAAGACAATCATGTACACCATTAATGTGATGAGAGGAGAAAGGAGGGACACAAATTGTCGAGAAACGCCATTCGGTAACCATGGGTAGGCATCTGGAGGGGGCATTACACAGTTTTCACCATTAAAATAAATCCTTCTCGGGAATGCCCATCCCTTTTCAAATGTGAAAGTTGATGTATCCTTCCGGAAAAGTAGCTCTGACTGTACATTGCCAAGAGGGCCCGCTTGTGATAGAAAATCATTGTAGAACTTAACTCCCCATAACAAGGCTGTATCATCTGTAAACCAATAACTTTTTTAACATTGCACATTTACTCAGAGAGAAGTAAAGATGTAAATTTGGCAGGGTTTAACTTACTTAGACCATCATAAGGAGTTAATGACTTGTAATTAAAGCTGAAAATCTGGGTAAGGTTATCAAAGTTGGGGTGTTGAACAACTAGATTCCACTGTGTATAGTTCATGCGGTAGTTGAAGTTCGTAATTGAGACCTTCACACGCCAGTACTCCTTATAATTTATCTTGACATGCCAATGGACTCGTATTGGGCACATATGGCTGGTACACTGGAGTAGAGGTGCATTGTCTGATTTGCTTGGACTTGAGACAATCGAGGCCAAGTGTGGAGTGTCAGGGCTGTGACATGCATTAAGGGAAAAGGACCAAGAGCATGATGAATGAGATAGTTCCACAAAACGGTTGACAAAATTAAATACATACACAAAACTTACTCTACACAGCTCCCAGATACTGTTTTATTGTTACATCCACAGGCACAACTTGGGCATCCCACTATTGTGTCATTGTAAAAGGAGGAGAGAGAAACGCAGCAGGTAGGTGTCTTCTGAGCCAGAAATTGCGAATATGTGCAAGTAACGTTCCAGGTCACTGCCACAATAGCAGGGAAATGTGATCAGAGCATGGTGAACTGGTTACATTACATTACATTTCCACTTCCATAAAACTCTTTCTGAAACTGTAAGTAGATGACTTACTTAAAGCTTGAGTAACTCTCCTTTTATCTGCTGATACGAATTTAGTCGCTTTCACAATCTTTGCAGGACCACAAGTATATCCAGGTCCTGGTGCTTTCAAAGTGAAGTTCTTGGGAACCCTGACAGTTTTGTTTGTGGTTCCAGCAGCACCCACACTAACTTGGAAAGAGGCCAAAGCAGTAGAGGGGTCCTGACCCCATGCATTAATCACTCCTCCTTTGCAGCAATTTGCAATCTGCTGGTTGTAAGGAGTTCCTGGCAATAGATCCACAACAGTCGGATTTTTCTTACAACAATGTGGGGTGTTTCCCTTGAATTTAGAGCAATCCCCTTGTTCAGTGGTTTGGCCTCCCATCATACTCCAGATTACTTCCTTTTTCGCCCATGTCCATTCCAATGTCCAGCCTGGTGCTTGAATGTGGCGATATTGCTGGAAGTTATACATTGTAACAACCGCCTGTAAAGGACAAACAAAAAGGAGAAGAAACAGGAAATTTTTAACAATGATCTATGTAGGCTAGATTGAGTTCTATAAATCTTTTCAACTAGAAAACCTGTTAATTCAACTGATGAGAGCAAAATCGTTACTCATTTCATTTATTTTATTTGCAGATGATGAGCTCAAAAAGATGGATAGAAGTCATTAAATCAATTATATATAACTGGAAGTCTGCAGAAACTCTAAAAAGGTAACCAGGCCGGGGTCCTTCCCACCCTAACCAGACCAGAAATACCAGTCATGGTAAGGCTAGAAGCAAACATAAGCTCTAAAATTTCTTTATACTTACAACATAACCATCTGGTGTCCAGCTCATTAGGTCCCATTTGATTGTAATATTTCCAATTGGATCGAGAGCATCATAGGCTTCTGCAAATAAACCAACACTGTAATGAGAATTTCAGTTCCAAAATTCATATAATTCTTACTCCATGTAGCAGTGGAAACACCCAGACCGAAAGATGGCAAAAGTGATGGAAGTTCAGAACGCAAGTAGCATGCCAACCCAGTTCCCGATTCCCAATTTTCACTTTCTAAGTGTTTTTTAGAGGGATGGTGAGTCATATACTTTCTTACAGATATAGCGAACAGCAACATCTGATAGACCAATCCAAAACTTGAAGATCCTAACTTAAAACCGCATGCTGATAGAAACCCAGTTTTCCATGTCAGTGAAAGGGGAAGTATAACTGCCCTCTAGTGTCTATTAGATACTATAAATCACATGCCATGGAAGACTATCCTGCCTCAAGCAGTTAACAAACTGAGCTAGCAGACCCCGGTTCAAAGAACCGAAAGAAAAGAACACTCAAAGCTCTAGATTACATCTTTACGCCTAATGTGAGAAAAAGCAAGACTAACCTGTAGATGTCAATGTGAAGCATGAAAGGAAGAAGACTAGCAAAATGGTTAAAGAACCAAGCTTGATAACGAATCCAATAGCTGAAGATGAGA
This sequence comes from Erythroxylum tenue, assembly GCA_027568955.1. Taxonomy (NCBI): domain Eukaryota; kingdom Viridiplantae; phylum Streptophyta; class Magnoliopsida; order Malpighiales; family Erythroxylaceae; genus Erythroxylum; species Erythroxylum tenue. The sequence continues at coordinate 24,427,233 of JAOSBM010000006.1, forward strand.
CAGACTCCATTAATTTTCTTGATGCAGACTTAAGTCGTGAATGTGAAGTATTCTGCTGCCCTGGTCTATCTCGAGATCAGGATGAGAGAGAGAGATAGAGTAAGGTAGGAGAAGTACTGGCCTCTTGTTCAACTAGAAGCGCAGATTATAATTAAAAGTTGTCATCAACCGTTTTTGAGACAGTTGTAACTTCAACTTGTGTCTTGTGAGGGTGTGCGCAGGAGGGAGAGAGTGAGAAACATGTCAATGGTCAATTACCACTATATCCTTCTTGAAAGCCAATGATTGGTATGTCCTTACAACAAGCAAACAGGTCCAAATTTTGTTTATTACACGCAAGTCCGTTGAAAAAATGTATACAAGGTTATAGTGGTAATTGCGACCAATGTTTAAGAAAAGTTGCAATAAATTAAAGAAAATAAAACTTGTTAGATTGCCGACTGAACACATAAAATGACATATTCCTCTGCTGTCGGTGGAGCCAATAAAGGTCGCCTCAGGTACTTATAATTTCTGTATTAGTTACTTAGGCCAAAGAGGTTACTTTGACAATTTTAGGACTTTCATCCCTTAATTAGAGGTCTTAATTTCGAGACTTGAGAATGGAAAATTTTATTTGATCAGTAATTTATCCCTTACGGGTTGACCCAGTGTAAGCAAAAATTAGTCTAAAAATAAATAATTTAAAAGTACTTTTTTATAATTGAGATCCTCCTAAAACACCTCTTAAGTTAAAAAAAATAATTGATGTGAATTATTACATCTCTCTAAATTTTGCATGTCAAATTGTGACCGTTGTTGTTGTTGTGTCAAGTAGAGCCACGGGAAAATTACTGTAGTTCCTTTTTTTATATAAAAGTAAAATACATTTTTATATTACCTTTTTCTCCATTAAATTTTGTTAAATTAGTATTTATGACATAAATGTTAATATCAAATAAATATAAAGAGATTCATTTTATTAATAAAATAAAATTTTATGATCTGATACAAAAACTCTATCTAATTTTTTTTCAACTTATTTTGCCTCACTTTTTGTGCTTTGGTATGCTAAAATTATAAAACTCGCATAAGAAAGTTCATATAAGTTTTCTTGTTCTAAAACTAATTCAAATAATCTCAATTGTTAGGAACAATTTCAAGTTTCGATGCACTCAATCAAGAAATTGATTGTGTTTTATAAGGTCCAAAGTCTCTCCTTTGATCATTTTAAAAAAAAAGTCTCTCCTTTGATGACTAATCTTCAAAGGATGGGACCCAACCCAATGTCCATCCAACGCCATCATGTCGGCAATCAAACGAAGATATATTGGCAAAAAATCAACTGACCCAGAAACCAAAACAGAGCACCACGGAGGACAAGTTCAATAGTCGCAAGGCAGAGGCATACAACATGCTCTGAGGCCAAATATTAATTTAAATCATTTACATGCATTTTATTTATCACATACAAATTCCTTACGTATGTATATATGTAATATATATATATATATATATATATAGGCGGAAGCATAACCGAAACAACCGTACCTCCGGTCATTGCTACTCAAAAAAGCTTTATCCACTTTTTAAATCTCATTGCCAAAAATGGAGTACTTCTAAAATTTCTAACCTCTTCAAAATTCTCAAGCTAATGATGTAAATTTCTTTAAAAAATTAAAGTTAAAGGTTAGGGACCCAAAAACAACCCATAACTATTCATATGTTGCTTTACCCATTACAGAGACAACAGACCATCACATTGTTTTAGAAATGTTGTGATGGTTGTGAATCATATGAACTACGAGAATATTCCAACATTCTTCCACTTGGTCCATATAATTTAACATTGACTTTATGAAAAAATAAAATATATGAATCATGACGATAAGTTCTTTTATAACGAGTAATATCTTTCATGTATTACATTATATTACGTCTTTACACACAGGCCTTCAACTTAATGAATAAACCATATGTTTATTCTAGGTCCAAACTTAATGAAGATTCTCAATATAACAAAATGAATATCTATAGGTGCATAAACCATATGAGAAACATCACATTGAATAAGAGTTTTATTAAAAATAATGTACATTCAATGACATTATTTTACAAAACCTAGTCCCATTTGTATTCCATGATCCTTAAATTGCTTAAATGACATGCCTTTAATCAAAGGATCCACAATCATCAACTCAGTGCTAATGTTCTCAATCACCACTTTCTTTTCTTTAACATGTTCTTTTATTGCTAAATACTTAATATCGATATACTTTGTAACATCTCGTTTCCATACTAAGGGTTAGAACTCAAAAATTTGGTACATGTGAGATCAAAGAGATATTGAGAAAAATGCAATTCATGCTCATGCATAATATCATCATACACACCTGTAAATTTGATTATTGCACACATTAAAATAATTGTTCATGCACTCAATTGAAAATTTTTTGGTATAAATGGTTGTTTTAATCTGAATATGATGCGAATTATGGTTTTGTCTTAAAACTTGAGTGAGAATGTACAAGTAGTGAATTAGAATTTTTGGTGAAAATTTGAGAATTTTCTAAGATTAAAGGTATTTTTGGACCAAGAAAAATACCAAGTGACAGAACAATTGGTGAATAGTAGTAGAATTAGGAGTCGAATGGTAGTGAAAATTTTTATATATGACATTAGGATTTAATGATAAGTGTCATTGAAAATTGGGAGTCAATTGGAGTAGAAATTGGAGACAAAATGGACTAGTTAACAAAGTGGACCAAATGGAACCATGGGGAGGTGACATGTGGCAAGTGACAATTGTCACTTGCCTAGCCACACACCTCACCCACGATTATTTACTTAATTGCAAGACCATTTTATGGTCTTCACCATGATTTTTGTTACATGCTTCATCATTTTCTCCTTCTCCATTCTTTTCTTTCATCCACGACACTCACTCTCTCCCACCTTCATCAATGTTAAATCTTACTCTCTCCCTTCACTTGCTACTTCATTTTCTTTGTCTTTTTCACCTTGCTACTCAAAGACCCAACCTATTTCTCCATGAAAGTTGATGATCATGGAGATGAAAGAGTTAAGGTTTAATGGTGATTTTGAAGATCTTGAAGCTAACTCAAGTAAGTAGCATATTGTTCTTTTTGATTTGTTGAATGAGATGTGTATGATGATGGGTTATTTGATCACAAAATGGTTATATATGCTGGAATGTGATTGATGAAATGAGTAAATAATTATCTTACCTTTACATATATGATGATTGATGGTCATAAGATTTTGTAGTGATGATTTAGTGATATAAGGATTGTCAAAATGATGTAGAAATTGTACAAAAAATTTGATTGATAAATGGAGTTTCATGTTCTGTTTTTGATGGAGAAAAACGTGAATCATTGGTTGTTTTAGGAATGGATTGGATTGGGTATGGAAGTTAAAGAAAAGGCAAGTATGGTGTTTTGAAAAGAGAAGAATTAGGATGAAAGGTTAGAGACAAATTGATAATGGTGTTTAAAGTGGCTGGAATGTGCTAGCTGTAACATTTCCACTGGATATGCCTATGTAATTTAGCCATTATTTGTTATGTAGTTATCCAAATGAGATGATTTTTGATTTGGGTTAAATTAGAGATATGAGGATACATTTTCCATGAGACATAGAATTCAAATTCTGTCTTTAAGAGTTTCTAATTTTGACTTGAATTGAGTACTGAGTGCAGAAGGTTGTTGATAAATGTGTATATATATTATATGTTCTGTTATTAGTGTTTATGAGCAATCATGGGCTATAATTTGGTTATGGATGATACTGAGTTAAAATGGAGTTATAATAATGGATAAATGATGAGTATTGAACTAGAAATGATAGACTAAGCGTGAGAAATTGAATGTTGAAAGTGAAGAGTTAGAAATCTGGAAATCATAAAAAGCAATTGAACATACTTGAGTGAAAGAGGCATAACTTTCTTTATATAACTCGTATTGAGATGTTCTAGGTATGGTTTTAAAGAGGACTTCGAGATCTACAACTTCTATCAAGACCACAAAAAGAGATTTTGACGTCTAGAGGGTCAAATTTTCAAATCTTTGTAACTGACCTGTAAAGGTCCGTTTAAAGGACATGGATGTCCGTTTAACAGATATTCACGGGTCAAATGACCCTAATTAAGCCTTGAATGGGTCTTAAAGTGAACCTAGAATGATCCTTGATTTATGGGACTAATGTATGATCGGTTTGAAGTGAAAATGAAGGTTCAAATTTAGTGAATGAATGGATGAAATCAAAGTATCAAATGCATGAGTATAATGGGAATGAAGATGTTTACATGATTGTAGTTATGTTCAAGGAAGTTGAGTAATATGTATTAAGTGATTAATTGTGAATGAAAATTGGATATTATGAAATCATATGAGGTTAGAAATGAGATGACGAGAAATTGAGTTATGATATAAAGTGACCAAGTGTTCTTGAGGTGTAAGCTTATGATTAAGCTGGACACATAAAAGGGTAAAGATTGAATGGATAATTTAGAGTGATCATGCGCAAATGAAGTGTAAGTCTAAGTTCAATGAGACAATATGAATCATGAATTGAGAATGAGCATAAGATGTGAAGTTTATAAAATATACTCGGGATTGTCATTGAGCATGCATTACACATTACACATTACACATATATATATGTGAAAAACTGAATGGTTATGTGATTGTGCAATTAATAATGTGTGTGCAAAATGTGTTTTGCATATTGATGATATAAGATAGAACGTCCACATCTAGATGTTTCCGGATCATAGAAGCTAATGCTAATCTGGAGTGATCATCTTTAAAGGATGGGGCCCAACCCAATGTCCATCCAACACCATCATGTCGGCAATCAAACAAAGATATATTGGCAAAAAATCAACTCACCCAGAAACCAAAACAGAGCACCACAGAGGACAAGTTTAATAGTCGCAAAGCAGAGGCATACAACATGCTCAGATACCAAATATTAATTTAAATCATTTACGTGCATTTCATGCATCACGTACAAATTCCTCACGTATATATCAACAACACGTATGTAAATATATATATATATATATAGGCGGAAGTATAACCGAAACAACCATACCTTCGGTCATTGCTACCCAAAAAAGCTTTATCCACTTTTTAAATCTCATTGCCAAAAATGAAGTATTTCTAAAATTTCTGACCTCTTCACAATTCTCAAGTTAATGATGTAAATTTTTCTTAAAAATTAAAGTTAAAGGTTAGGGACGCAAAAACAACCCATAACTATCCATATATTGCTCTACCCATTACAGAGACAACGGACAGTAACAGACCATCACATTGTTTTAGAAATGTTGTGATGGTTGTGAATCATATGAACTACGAGAATATTCCAACATTCTTCCACTTGGTCCATATAATT
>JAOSBM010000006.1:24439073-24454810 GCA_027568955.1 Erythroxylum tenue
TTACCATATTCTTCCTAGTTTTTCAACACCAGTATCACTACAACCTCTACATTTTCCAGAACCAAAGAGCCTTTAACGTTGCAACGAAAGAATGGGAGAAAGTGGGCATGGAAAGACTGCAGTAATGCACCACTTCTAATCACTTGCAACGAAAATAACCGCAATAAAAGTAACCTGCTACATAGCTACTTATAATGAATGAAACATCATCTATACTTCTTTAAATCCAAACAAGGGAAAAGAAAAAATGAAAAGACATCTAAATATATTATACATGCATGGAGCCATGACATGTCTACTCTGCAATCTGCATAACATCTTACCTCACGATCCAGTTTATCACGTTCATGTAATACATTTCTTTTAGTTTTGTTTCTTATTTACAAAGCTGCGACAATACTATTAGTCTATTACATCCTCAAAGTAACGTTATTTTCACTTACCCTTGATCACCCGAGAGAGAATCTCAGAACCACGGAGGCACGGACGACTGTATGAACTATGAGATATCATTGCTTTGGACGGTGATGTGCAATTGTGCAGAGTCTGCAGACCTGAGGGTTTCTAAATGGTTCATTTATGGTAGGAAAAACCTTTCCATTGTTTTCATGGATGAAAAAACCTTTCAACTTCAATGATAATTTGACGAAAGTGGCTATACAACACAATTTATTTATTCTTTAAAATAAATTATCAATTAAAATGTTAATAATAAAATATTTCTATAAATTATATATGATAGGTTTTTTAGGATTTTAGGTTCAGGTTTAAACCTAAACCTATTAATCAGGTTCGGTTCGGTTACCCTGCTATAGGTTCGATTTAGGTTCGGTTAACCTAGAACCGCAAGTTAATAACCTGAACCTGAACCATGAACCTGATTTTTTAGGTTCGGTTCGAACCGAACCTGAACTCAGGTTCGGATAACCTTATTTATAGGTTCGGGTCATACGGTTCAGGTTCGGTTCACAAGTTCGCGGGTTATTTTGAACACCCCTAGTAAAAGGTACCTTCATAACCAGAAATGACACAAAATAATCTGCAAAATATGGTGGTTCCACCCCCTTTTTCGAGTTGATTTTCCAAGGCAAAGAAGAAAGAGCAAGCAGAGTTAGAAGAGAAAGAGGTTATAGTTCGAGAAAAGATGGAGGATGTGCAACCTCCTAAGGTAAGTGATGTAGTTCATGTTATTGCTAATCAAATTTTGTTTCCTTTTCCTAGTTGTCTACAGGTAAAAGAAGAATAAGAACAAGAAGAGAAACAAGAAGAAGAAAAGTCGTTAATCACATATGAGTTTAACTGGCTGTGGGCAAACAAACTGAAGATCAAAGGTGACAAGCAGGATGTTGAGTCTCCACACCCATTGGAGATAGTTTTACAGAAAACATCGTGGTATGAGAAGGGCGATGCCCGAGAAGACAAGTGGACATTAGAGTATGATGGTAAAATGATGAACTTCCACTTATTAGAAGTCATGGAGCATCGTGCTGAGAAGGAGCTGACTTCAAGGGAAGTTACTTCAAGCTCCTCACAGAGTTTGAGCATGCTTCCTGTTGGACTCAAGCATCCATTTGATAATGGATGATGTACATATGCCAAGGGTCAAGCTTCTGACCTTAAATAAGCGCTTGATGGGAGGCACCTCATCTGTATCTCTTTCTTTTGTGTGTTTTTTCTCTTTTATGCTTATCTTTTGATTGTTTGCTTTGAGTGTTTTACTTGTTTTTTTAGCTTGTTATGTTTGTAAGCGTTTGAAAAAGAAGCTGCAATCATTCATTTCAAAGCTGCATATGACGACTTCAATCTAGGGGAGTAATTATATTCCCATCCCTCTTTTGTGCTTTTATTGATTAAGGACAATGCCCATTCTAAGTGTGGGGGTGGGGCAAGTGTGAAATTTTTGCACACTTGGATTGTTGTGAGTTTGATGGTGATGATGAGAATGTAGTAACTTGAATGATTTCAATCTTTAGTTAATAGTTAATTGTGGTACAGGAATGATGTTGATGCTTTTGATTTGAGGAACTTTGATTGACTCTTGAAATGATGTTAACTTCAAAGTTTTTTGTTTTCTTTTTCTTTTTCCTTTGTGTGCCTTGCATGTGTTTGGTGACTCTTGTGTATGATGTTTGGTATTCAAGTGCATTTTGTATAGCTTGTCATATGAATGTGGAATGAGATGCTTAAAATGCAGTGTCGAAAAAAAAGGAAAAAAACTAAAAAGAAGTAGAGATAACTATCTTTGTTTTTGCATTGTTGATCAAAAGTGTCCTTGTCTTGTGTTATTAAATAAGAAGCATCATTGTTCTTTTATTTTTGAGATATTTTTGTTCTGCTTGTATTGTTTCTTTCATCTGTCTTTGTGTCGTACTGAGCATCCTTGAATTATTTATGTGATAACAAATGCAAAATGGCTTAAATGCTAGATATTATGCATTTTGAGTGACTGTTTTACTAACTATGTGCTTGCATGTGAGTAACTTGTTTTTGATCATGATAGAGTTGAAATGAGTGAATTGGATTGACAGCATTGATGGATTTCTGTGTGATTGATTAATTATTAACTATTGACCGAAATTGTTTAAGTGAAGCGTTTGATTTATTGCTTGAGGACAAGCAATGGTTCAGGTGTGGGGGAATTAGTTACAAGAAGTCGGGTTTCCACAGCTGACCCGCATCGCCACCAACCATCCCAAGCTAATTTGGATGACCTCCTTAGTCACCTCAAACACCAAATGCACCGAATGGAGAACAACTTGATGGCTTATTGGGAGTTTCAAAGATTCCAACCTCCACACCTATCAACACCATAAATTCGATAGTCACAAATAGAGAAGCATTCTTTCCTCTTTCTTTTATATTTTGCTTCTTTAATTTTATATCTTGACATTGAGGACAATGTTGGTCTAGGGGTGGGGGAAGGAATTAGAGTTTTTGTGTGTGATTCTTTTCGATTTTTGGTTATTTGTTATGTATGTTGAGCCATCAAGCTTTATCATATTAGTTTGGATGAGATTGAGTGTGTGCATGAAGTTAAATTGGGCTATGCGAGTCTTAAGTGAATCATGCGGATTGATTGCAATAACCGATCTTGTACACTTAGTCAAAATTTTGACATTTGAGTGATGAGGTAATTTGTGGAATTAAGGTGAATTCTTGAATTAAACCTGTGAGTGGATTTGAGCTTTAATGGCATCATTTTTATGTCATTCGATTTCTTTGTATTGTGTGATGCTCTTCTAATCATGTTTTCCATCAGAATTTGCACTGAACCGGATTAAATTTGTTTGATTACATGGGATATACAAATGATTAAGGGCTTCTTTGTTTTTACACCCTTTAGCTTAAATGACCCACCTAGTTATTTTCCCTTTGCAAACACTTTTGAACCTTTAACCTTGTTTGTTTTTCAATCAATCACCTTACATTGAAACCCAAAAACCCTATTAGCTTTACCCTATCACAAGTTGAATGAAGCACTGAGTAAGATTTTGGGACTTTTATTCTGTATTGTATTTTGAGATATTTTTATAAGTACTTCTACTCATTTGTTTATTAAATTATGTTGCTATTAACTTCTTTTGTCTTTATTCTTCTCCCTTGTTCTTAGCCAAGTTTTTTAAAAAAAAGAGAGAAAAGAAAAAGGGAAATGAAAGAGAGAAAGAAGAAAGAAAAGAAAAAGAAAAAAATTTAGAAAAAAAAAAGAAAAGAAAAGAAAAGGGAGAAAAAGGAAAAAGAAAGAAAAAAAAAAGAATAAAGCATAGTAGCATTAGTTAGTATGAGTAGTTGTAGTCCTTTGTGTCATGTAATTATCTTAGAATTTTAATTTAAATGTCTCTTTTACATGTTACTTTGTGAATGCTTGTGGTTAACCATTTGCCATTTTTACCTTACCTTTGAACCTAGCCCCATTACAACCCATAATAAAATCTTTATGATCTATGAGCTCATATAATTCAAATGAATGATAACTGGTAAATTTGCAAGCCTATGGTAGTGCAATATGTTAGAGAGAGATTTGAGAGAAACACTTTGACCTTAACACTTGAGTGTAAGAGAGAAATATGTGAGAAGAATTCACTTTGGTTTCATACTTGCCTTTTGAACAAAGATGTCTTATTTTGACTTTGTTTATTTGTATCGGTGAAAAGTGATTATGATGTATGTTGCAACCTAAGTCTTGCTGGCCCAAGTTAATGGATTGTGTGCACTTAATCTTATGAAGGATGAATTGATAAAGTGTAGTGGTTTGGCATATTTGCTAAAGGGCGAGCAAAGGTTTGATGTGGGGGAATTTGTTAAGTTGTCATTTTGCATTCATTTGGTATATAAATCTCTCTCGTATGTTGAAATTATTATTTAAAATTGATGGATTTGTCTCTTAATTGTTCTCAGATGATTTCCAACACTGAAGAAATGAAATTAAATCAAAAAGATGCAAAGGAAATAAAGATAACCCAAAAATTCCAGATTGACAGCAAATTCAATGACTAAGCGAGGGCACGTGCAAAGATGGAAACTATCTGTAGAATCTGTTTTCAAATTCAAATTTGATTCATTTGAGATTTTCATAATCTTGGAAGATCAGATTGCTGGATATTTGCAATCTGAATACGTGGGAGGTGTGATCTGCAAAAGATGATGGAAAAAAAGGAGGAATTGAAGGAGATAAAGAGGTAGAGGCGTTACTGTTCACGTAGTTTTTGTTTGAGGATAGTTTTACATTTTTCTGCAGTTTTTCTTTTTTTTTCGACAGCCATAAATAGGTCTTTCATTTTCTGCAGTATTTCTCTAGGAGTTTCGAATTTTCTAGGAAAGACCTGAGATGGAGACTTTACATTTGGTTATTTCTTTGATTTTCACTTTTGTTATGAGTAGCTAAATCATTTTTCTTGATTGAGAGGGACCATGTTATCATTTATTATGTGTGATATGTTCCAATAAAGTCTGTTTTGTTGATAGATATTGAGTGCCTTCCGAATTGCTTATATAATTGAATTAGTTGATTTCTAGGATGCGTAGCTAGGGATTGATTCGTTTAATAGCCAAATTAGTGAAATATGACGTTCGGTCTTGCTAATCATAAGTAGCAATTAGAATTACCTTCTTTAAGTTAGAGTGGGAAATTCTAAGAAGAAACTCATCTTGATTAAATACATGTCGTACATGTGTTATCTTGTTTATTGGTTTCTTAGTTCTTAAAGCTATTACTCAATTGAACTTACGATAGTATTTAGGTTGTTGATTGATAAGAATGTTTAGAATACATGTTTCTATTCCAATGAATGTTTGTTGATGAACTGAATTTTACATCAATGATCCAATTTAGTGTGATAACATTGGTGACCCGAAACTAAAGTTTGTCTATTAAATTTTCAGATCCAATTAATTTTGTTAATTTTCAATTTTTGTTATTTATAATTTCTTAAATTACGTGAACCATACCCCTATTTGTTTTAGTTTTAAACTCGCTAACTTTTACCGTTAAAAATTCTTCGTAGGAACGATCCCTACTTTTCACTATTACATTAATTTGTATTGCAGGAAATTAGTTTCTTTTTAAATTTGGTTGCAGGCGACGGCAATATCACTAACCATAAAAGTTAGGAAAGAATGAGGAGATTTACTAGACCTAATTATGTTTAGATTTTCTAGTTCAGGAAGTTTTTTTTATAATTCTTCTTGATCTTCTAAATTATATATCATTGCAGCAACTCTAATAATATTTTGTTTATCTATCTATTCTAAGTTTGCTTGTTTCCTATTTTTATCCCAAAATTGTAATGGGATATCTGCTGTTTTACTAATTATAGTCCACCTTTGATATTTTTTATTCGTTTATACTTATTTTCTATAATATTTTCTACTTTTAATAAAAAGTTTTCCTTTTAAAAAGATTGCCTTTTTTATATCCATTTAAACATGATTGGGGTAGACCTCGTCATATGCCTTGACAAATGAGGAATCATTGCTCGCCATATGAACAAAATCAATAAGCGCAAAGTGTAAGTTAATCTTACATGAATTGCTTGAATATGCCATTTAATTTATGATAATGAACTCCTAATATTATTAATCAATGGAATTGTTGTCCTTATAAGCTATAAATTATATTATTAGTCGAATCGAAGTTGGTAAATTTAGTCTAGGACATAAAATGTGTCGAGAAATTGTACAAAAATCAACTACCAATGATAAAGCCCTCTATATTTTCTGGAAACAAATGTTAGATTATTTTTGACTCTTCAAGTTTAGATGTTTTTACCTTGACTTTCAGGTCTCCTAAAGATTCATAAATCACAAAACTAATGTGATTTTGCCCCACTCCTAAAATTATTAAATAATTATATACATATATATATATACATGTATATATATATACATGTATGTATATATACATGTATGTATACGCACTGGGCCTTTCAAAATTTAAAAAATTAAATATTTAGACCCCTATCTTAAATTCCTAACTCCGTCAATGTTGTTATTGATATTGTTAGAATTTTGTACCATAGACAATACCGAGAGAGAATTTGTGAAAGATGGAAATTAATTCTTATTGACATTGTCATATGGGCCCTGTAAAGACCATTATAATGATTATCCATCTTGCGATAACAAGCGACTAGAGAAGTAAAAGGCCAAAAGCCCAACTAGTCGGCGATATATACATACACTACATACGTATCGGTATAGTCTCTGTTTCGGAGTGGAGCCGTGATTTCATCCGGAAATTTCTTCAGCCTCAGGTCCTGTGCACTGCTTCTTCAAAGTCTTGACCTTTGTGTCTACTAATTCGTTTACGGTCACATAAGCGAAGATTGTTCTGCTAACTGTTGCACAGAAAAACCAATTTCCAATGGGTTCCAAGAAAGGAGACGACTTTTCGGGCGACGGTGCCAGCCCTGGGTTAGTATCTCTTCATCTGAATTCTTATTCTTTGTGCTTTATAGTCTGGTTTATTTATGGGTTTTGATTGTCTGGTGACTTTGTGCAGGAAGATCTTTGTTGGAGGGTTAGCTCGGGACACCACTATAGGTCAGATTTTTATAATTTCTCAACTTGCGTGTTTCCTGAAACTGCTGTTCTTGTTTCTTGTTTCTTGTTGTACTCTAGCCATTGCTTGATTGCCGATGTTTTGTGTTGGATATGATGTTAGATGTATTCCTTCAGCACTTTGAAAAGTATGGGGAAGTTACGGATTATGTCATAATGAAAGATCGACACACGGGTCGACCTCGGGGGTTCGGGTTCATTACCTATGCAGATCCTTCAGTTGTTGATACTGTTATTCAGGATGATCATATTATCAGTGGAAAACAAGTATGCACAGACCCCTTTTCATGTTTAATTTAACTTTAACTGCTTGGTGTCTGAATAAATGTAATATTGGCTTGTATCTTCGCCTTTTTATCAGGTTGAGATCAAGAGAACAATCCCAAAAGGGGCTACACAGACCACTGGCTTCAAAACTAAGAAAATATTTGTTGGTGGGATTCCTACAACCATGAAAGAAGGTAGGAAGTCTAGTTTTATGTTTATGGATGATCGAATTTTTTGTCTTGTACTTCATGCCATTAACTGCGATTTTTTCCTTCTTCCTCTGAAATACTAGATGACTTGAAGGAGTTCTTCTCAAAGTTTGGGAAAGTGATGGAACATGAGATAATATGTGATCATGCTACCCAGCGCTCTCGGGGATTTGGTTTTATTGTTTTTGATAGTGAAAAAGTCGTAGATGATTTGCTTGCTAACGGCAAAATGATTGATATGGCAGGAACTCAGGTGAGTTATGTGGAATGGGTACATATAAAATCAGTTGTATGCAAATGTATAGGTTTTATGACTGAAACCATTAAAGTATGTTACTGCAATGGCTGTCATGGATTATCAGAAAAGGAAGGAGAGAAGAGCAATATGCTTGATATGTTTATGGATTATATGTTATTACAGTTTCTTGACTTTTTGGCTGCCCAATTGTTTACTCCAGCAGGCTGTCAAAAGGATATCTGTGTACTGGAAATCTAGGTTAACTTCCTTCTTTGTTGTAGGTTGAAATCAAGAAGGCTGAACCAAAGAAAGCCTCAAACCCGGCTTCAGGTCCTGCATTTGGCAGTGACTCTAGGACACGTTCATATGATGGTGGATTTGGTGGATTTGATGATTATGGTGGTTATGGAAGTGGTGGCTTTGGCCTTCCTTCCTATAGATCACTAGGAGGTTATAGTGGTAGGCTTGGTTATGGCGGATACGGTGGTGCTACTGAATTTGGCAGAAATTATGGAGCTTTAGGTGAAGGCGGCCTTGGCAATTATCGTGGAGAACCATCATTCGGCTATTCTAGCCGATTTGGTTCCTATGCGGGGGGATTTGGTCCAGATGGTTTAGGTGGATACGTACGTGATGTTGGGGTTTATGGAAACTATGGTGTGTCAGGCTCTGGTACTGGTTATAATTCAGGCCAAGGACCTAGTTACACAGGTGCAGGAGGTCTTTATGGTAGTAGGGCAGGGTACGGTAGCAGTAGTCGATACCATCCTTATGCAAGGTAGACATATGTGCTTAAGTTTTACCATCAAGGTTCCAGGTCAATTTTCTTGCTTTATGGAATGTTGCATCTCAAGGATCAGTAGGGAGAAAGATATTACAGCAAGTTGCCATATGTAGAAGACAAGAATTGACTTAGTTTTCTACCCTTGTTCTATCGCTTAGACAACCCAAGTTAGAGCAGCATCAGCCTAGAGCTTCCCTTCAATATGCCTTTGGTTAGGGTTTATGACTTGTATTTTTCAGTTTGTTGTAGTTAAGAAATGTTTTACTGTTGCAAGTTTCATTAAGTTAGAATTATCGGCAGTTATGGCTCTGCTATTTAGATAATTGCGCAACATCTGTTTTCAGAAAGAGCGCAAGTTTTCTGTGTTCCCTCTTACTATAATTATTGAGAATACAAGGCTGGAATGCTTTTAACAGGTTAGTAACTTAGATTTTAGTATACGCCCTCTTAGTTATATAGCACACGGAAGGGGAGCACATTTTCACTGATTTTGCCAGTAGTCACATGCGTCAGTTAACCTCAACCTGTAATTTGGTTGCTTCCATTTCTTTTATCCATTACTGCTGTACGTCACTTTCCAGCTTTCTAAGTTGAAAGCTGCATCAACTTTAGGGATGGACAAATGCATCCTTAATATGGAAACCATCTGATATCAACGATTGATATGGGATTTTCCTTGTTCTTCTGCATGTCTATATTAAGTTTCTTTCTACTTAGCTACAGTTTGTTGATAAAAGTGTTGGGACATTGACTACGAATATTGTTGGATTCACTTGTTAATCTTGCTTGAGGCATGCCATTCTCAACAACTCAAGTTTCTTGTGTGTGTTCAAAAGTCAATTTGCTGGCTACTGGTTACTATCCCAGGAAGATCCCCGGTTCAGTTCCCATTTTTCCTTGAAGGAATGAAGATAGTGCCGAAAATGGATTGGAATAAAAGAGATGGTATACAAGGGTTTCCTCGTTGGGTATTGCATAGACTGAGTTCAAGCTACCTTTGAATACCCATGAGTGCTTAGAAACACTAGTTCTGTGTAAGCTACATTGAATGGGCAGGGGCGAATATTAAAAATATATCCTTTATGAGAGAAATTTCCTGGAATGGAAACAGATGTCTTTCCTACAAGCGTACGACTGCTCAAGGATATGCCTGTGAGACATCCGGTTACTTGTCGATTTAAAAACACGCTAATGTTCCAGCTAATGAATGAGAGTTTAGGGTTGAAATTTTTACTCAATTATAATGGATTTAGAAATTAAAGTGTCATTTTGGGGTACGAGGAGTTCGGCTTGGACGGAGTTTTCAGAGTTTACTTTTTTTTTTAAAACCGGGGGAATTCGTAGCTGCTATTTTTTACACATGCATTAGATAAATTTTCAAATTAACGTAATAGTTTGTAAATTATACCAATCGGATATTTTATATTAGGCAAATTCTGTACGACAGGATTGATCGAGAGAGATCGTAAGTAGAGAAATTCGAACACAGAATTTTTGATTTTATGTTTCTCATTCTGCCGTCTTGACCATCCCTTAGGGAGCTCGGCCGGAGTTTATGTTTGAGTTCATTTGGTTATTCATTTTTTTGCTAAAAATGGAAATGAAGGGCTAGTTATACTGTTGTTATTCAATACTTTCTTTTTAATATATTCATGTGTATGTGTATTTTATAATGAACCGATTTATACACTTTTCACTGGTCTAAACAAATACCTTGGATCTAATTTCTTGAAAATGTTCTCACGTTGTCCACAGCACATATCTAAAACAATTTCTGTTTCCGTTGTTGAAAACTCCCAAAAAAACATAACTAAAAATTATTACCAATCATTCGCTGCCCTCTGGGATAACGAGTCAGAAAGAATAATAAATCTGATATTTGATAAGTGGCTCAACCAAATGTCCAGGCATAGAAGCATAGATGTTTCAACTTCTAGAACTAGAAGAAGTCTACAACTAAATCTACCCTCAAAAACACGAGAAGATGATTTCTATGGATAAGCCAATTACAGTTGGTGAATGATAGCTAATGCCAACCACAACTGTTGCATATATATCCTCAACACAGGTCTTTTAACAGTCAAAGTTAGCCACCACAGCTATTAACACATCTATCCTCAGCCAATTGCACCTCAACTAGAAAGCACGAACTGCATCTCATCTAGAAAGCACGAACATGGGGAACATTATGATGTCACCTCTCTGAATATTCAATTGCATAAATTACCAGTCCTACAGTCTGTATTAATCAAGCGGACAGTGTAATCAAAAGCAAAAGACCGAAAGCTCTGTCTTTACACAAACATGCCGTTTTCTGAGATACTCATTCCTGGTTCTAACATTTGTTTGTATCTTTTCCGCCATCCAGAATAAAATTCTGCACCTGAAGCTAATTATTTGGAAACAAAAATAACCACGTAATTCAAACAATGGTCGTACTCACTGCACTACCACTTTGTGATGAAACTACTTCGAGATCAGGCAACTCGACGCATCATTCTTTTTGGTTTCTTTACAAAACTTAGTCTAATCTGCTTAAGCCGCCTCTTCTTCCTTGCCATTTTTTCAGGCAATGTTTCCCTTTTCTTCCCTTTCTTCTCAGCCTTAGGCTTCTTCACGAACTTGGGGTTTATCATATACTCTTTGGGGGTAACAGGTACTCCATTAGTCTTTGCTTCATTAAATAGAGCATTCGCTATGTCAAGTCGATTATGTGCACACCATTTTGCTATCAACAGCTCATAAGTCTTCAATCCAGGTTTGCACCCATCCGCCTTCATCTTCTTAAACACGGTCATAGCATGCTCAATCCTCTCAATTCCACACAAAATCTTCAAGAATCCATAGTATACCTTCTTGTCTAGCTTATCCCCAAATCCTGCACTCTTGATTCTATCAATCATCTCATCACCTTCACCCACCCTACCTGCCTGATACAAACTCTTGATTAGAACAACAAATGTAGTTTCATCAGGGTAACACCCCCATTCACCCATCCTGTAAAACAAATTCATAGCATCCTGAGTTCTTCTTATCTTGCACAGGTTACTAATTAGCACATTGAAAGTATCCACATTTCGTGGAACCCCACGAATGTCCATCTCAACCAACACGTTTTCAACCTCAGAATCAATCCTGAAGGGATCTTTCTCTCTACATAGCTTACAAACACAATCAATAATAGCGTTATAAGCCATTGTACCAATCTCAAACCCACCCCTATACATTTCACCAGCCAATCTCTTAGCTTCCTCAAGTTTCCCATCAACACACCAACCTTTTATCAGCAGATCACAAATGCCCTCGTCAGGAAATATCTCATTCGCGAAATTCTTTACCATTTTCTCTGCATAACTCGCATACCCTTTGTCACATAACTTTTGCACTACCAGTCGAAGAGACTCCCTATCTCTCTTAAACCCATAATCACTTTCCATCCTCTCGAAAAACCCAACAACCTGAGCTGGCCTACCAGCTCTGACAAGCCTATCGATCGTCGATTCAAAGCTTTTAATCCCAATAACAGGCTTACCCTCGAGAAGCAGTTCATGGGTTGCTTTGAAATCCTTCCTCCGACCAAAGTAGTCAATGAAAAACGACATAGTCTCATCAGTATGCTTGAAATTTACCGCCGAGACTAGCCACTGGTTGAACCCCATAATTGTACGGCCAGCTTCAAAAGATAGATTGAGCGTTTGCAAGATAAGTGAAGGGGTTACTTTGCTAGCGACGTGAGAAAAGTTAAGATTGAGTCTTTCTGAGATGGAAAGCGAATCTGTGTCAGGGGCTTTGAGGAGCTCCGCAGAAATGGACTGTGCTAGAGGATCTGTGTCAGAAATGTCATGATTTGGGGTTTTGGCGGAGGAAGAGAAGCAATTGATGAGAGAGAGTTGTAGGAGTTGGAATTTGGAAAGATGGGTAAGGGCTAACTGGGAAGAGAAGATCTGGTTTGACGCTGGGGGAGAGGGAAGAGCGCGGTGGAGTAGCCGCCGGAGTTGCAGGGAGACTAGAGGAGGCATTTAGAAAATACAGTTTGAGAGACAAACAGAGCGAAGTGGAGTCTAAAACCCTGAACAATATGAGAAGCAAGAGTGAAAACCAGGCGTTCACGAAATGTGGGCCTGAGAATGCATGATAAACGCCCAAGATCATATAAGTTATTGTGATCAATATGAGGTGAGCATTGACTGGACTAAGGTAAAAAAAATGGGAATGCATGGGCTTAGAACAGAATCGGAATATCTGATAATAAGGCTTGTACCAATTTTGTAAGCAAAAGGGTCACTTTTTACATTAAATTTTACACCAATCAATAATTATAATCATAATACTTCAAAGTTAATAATTATAATTCTAACATTTAAAAAATGTTTAAATTTGACTCTATCTTAACAAAAATTTCAAATCTCTAAGTACTGATCTGACTTTTTTATTATTTTAATTTATTTATAAATGTGGAACCACCTTTTATTTAATTTATTTACAATTCTCTCACTCCAACCATGTTAGCCATGAGCTAGGATCCTCTGTCCATTTTATCCGGTTTCATAAATCTCAGTCATCCATTTATATGGGTTCTACGTAGGTCTCGCATAAATGAATGACTGAGATTTATGGGATGGGATAGGGACAGCATAAAATGGACAGAGGATCCCGTCCCGTTAGCCACCTCCAGATTAAAGTCCATCTTGTACTCAAATTTTCAAAATATCCCCGCTTTCTAAATCATTACGCTAATAGATAAGGATAGTTTGGTCATTTACACTCCATCTTCATCAATATAAAACCCTACTAGCTTAATGCTACTAACTTTACTCCCTAGATAGCTATCCTTAAGCACCAGAGTTATCAGGATCTATCTCAATAACTGCTTAGCTACAGTTTCTCTAAGAATCCCATCTCTGAAGGCTAATAAGTGTGGAAAGCAAATACATGTATATGGTTACAAGTGAAAACCAAAATTGATACAGTTCATCCATCATTGTCAATAACGTGTACCTTAACATCATTTTCCATGTTCTTCAGACATATATTTTGACCTTTCCTCTCAGGATCTCCAGCAGTTATGAAACCATTTAAGAAATAACATGGTAATCCATTTCTTTTTTCAGGAGGCTATGCATAATCATGCAACTCTCCTTAAAATGCCAGGCATATAATTTATAGCATAATTTCATAATTTCTCTCTTTCCCGGTTCCCTTTATCACAAAAGAATGTCATACCTGAGAAGTTGCAATCTGGATTGTCTGTTAAATGATCAATGTCATAGGGAGGCATGGAAATATAGGCATCATATTATAAAGAACTTTGCAAGTCCTTCCAATCCTAATCAAGGTGTTGATGTTTGATTTTATCCAGCTTTTTGCTTAAGATGTTATTAACAAATTTGTCCCTTTGTTGGCGTGAGCAATCTGAGGGAGGAAAATCTGTTGTCAACTTTGACAGATTTTGTAAATGATTTGTTTACTTATTTGTAATTAATTGTCTTATGTTTAGGCTATAAAGTAGGATCTTGTTGTATAACAATTAGTATAAATATGTAGGTTGTACTCTCTTGAAAAGATATAAAATTATTCTCTGTTACCTTTTCTTCATGGTATCAGAGCAATACCTAATGTAGAAACTGAAGTTTGCAATCATGACTGGACAAGACCCCTCTTCTTCTATCATCCCTCATGAATCTTTTATCATTGTTCAAGACAATACCCCTTTTTCCATCTGGAATCATCTTAGATGATACGAATTATCCGTTATGGTCGCAATTTATGGAGATGCGTATTGGAGCTCGAAACAAATTAGGATTCCTTACAGGTATAATGTCGGACCCCGTTTCCGAAGCCCGACGGATTCGGTACTTAACTGTGAATTATACTAAATCGTAAATTACTGTTCAATTAAAACCCTTTTTCCTTTTATTAACTCACACCTTGAATTAAGGACCCTCTTGAAGATTTTCAAAACATACTGATTTTCTCAAAAATAAAAAAAAATGAACAGTACTTTTAAGGCATGTCCGTTAAACGGACATGAAGTGACAAATGTGCACTATGTCACCCGAATGTGTCCGTTAGACGGACACTGTTGTCCGTTAAACGGACATGGACAACGCAAAGAGTACTATTCACACAGAAAGTGTCCGTTAAACGGACCCTGATGTCCGTTTGACGGACATGAAGTTAAGCATGACACTTTTTCAACAGAATGTGTCCGTTAAACAGACCCTGATGTCCGTTGGACGGACGTGAAGTTAAGCATGACACTATTTCAACATAATGTGTCCGTTAAACGGACCCTGATGTCCGTTGGACGGACATGAAGTTAAGCATGACACTATTTCAACAGAATGTGTCCGTTAAACGGACCTTGATGTCCGTTAGACGGACACACCTGAATCCTTATGGCCATTTTAACCCGAATGTGTCCGTTAAACGGACACTGTTGTCCGTTAAACGGACATGCAATTGGCCTTAACACTAAACTGACCCGAATGTGTCCGTTAAACGGACACTAATGTCCGTCTAACGGACATGAGCTGGACTACAAAATGCAAAACTTTTTCAAAACTAACCAAACTCATTTCAAACCTGCACAACCATCAATTTCCTCAAAATGATAATTTATACTTATAAACAACACTCAAACTCATCTCAAAACCCAACAATCTCAACTTAAATTGAATAACCAAATCAATCCTAGAATCATTGAAATTAACCTAAAAGGAAAATTGGAAACTTGAAACATGAGACTTGAACTTTCATAATCATGCCTACTTTTTCATTGACTTCAATGTACAGGTTTTTACAACGCTTTAGCGGGCATTTCAAGCCCTTACAAAATGAACCAAATACAAATGGCATATCTGTTTCTTAAAATGCATTCTAAAGCATTGTACAAAAATGTCAACTTTGAAATACAAAAATGTCTTGGAGTATTTGCCCTTATGCTCAATCCTCAAGATCGCGCTCTTCACCTGGAAATGGGACGGGAATGGTGGGGGTGAGCTTACGCTCGTGGGTAACACGTTTATATTTATGAAAATAAGCTAACTAGTTCCTTTATCCATGCATTCATCAAATTCTCAATACATATCCATATATCCATGTATATACATAATCATCAATTCAATCACAATTTTCATGAATTCAAACATATGTCATTCTTGTAATGCATTCTACACATAAT